>JAPYZB010001191.1:0-25156 GCA_030522745.1 Eupelmus kiefferi | reverse complement strand
TGTGAAAAATTACAAGATTGACTCGTAATTCAAGATATAGTAGACTTTTTACAATTATTACCGTCGATTTTAGTCACTTTTCCTAGGTAGAATACTAAAACTTTGCTGTACCTTAGAGTTTCCAAGAAATCCAATTGAATAATTTTTACTGTTCTCAATGGTAAAATTTTTAGTTTGACATAGCTTAAAAATGCAAATTTATTCATGTTTCAATAAAGGTTTTATATGAAAATTGCTTCTAAAGTAATATTTTATATACTTTGACTATCGGTTTCATTAAAAATAATTGGTAAAAAATAAGCGCACCAGATAAGGAATTGAAAATTAGATTGTAAACTCAGAATTTTTCAATGCGGTAAAATCTGTAATGCTAAAAAGAACACTCCAAATCCTTTACTTTTTCGTATTCAGAATGGTAAAATCTACAAGTTCAAATAAAAAATATTCTAGTACACCTCATTTCAAACTTTATCATTTGTATATTAGCAATATAGCAATATTTCGAAAAAGGTCGACCATATCTTGAATAAAAAATATTTCAGTAATTTTTCTCAGTATTTCAAACTACTTTTTCCCATTATATTTCTCTCAGAGCACATCCACTACACCAGCCAGCGCGAACCAATTAACCAAATGAATCAAGCTAAAAATCAACACCAAAAATAAAAAAGAAAAATCCTCCCGCAACCCTAAACGCCTCTCATCTCGTAATAAAAACTTTCCCCGACTTACGCACTCCTCTACCTCGCTTTCCTCGCTCATTAATCCTCACCCCTTCGGCCCCTTTCGATTCAACTCTTTCCGCCGCTCGTTATATCTCTCTCCTCTGGCTTACGCGCCGCATACATACACACGCGCGCTGCTGATTCGGCATGGATCGAGGCGCCCGCTAATGAATTGGGCGTCGAAACCAAGCACCGAGCTATCGATACGCTCATGAGAGAGAAAAAAGCACAGAGAGAGGCTTGAATCACGTTTGAGCGCGCGAACTCTGATGCCTTTAATGCAGTCGCTTCTTTGTGCAACGCGAGCCACGGAATCGCTTTGTATCGGTTTTGCGTCGGATGATTCGGGTATATGTGGGTCGCGATGTAATTGGGTAAGAAGCGCGAAGCTTTTTGGATGGGGAGGATGGCAGGGGGTGGTAACCCCGTTTCGTCTTGCGCCATTTGAGGATGATTCGAGACGGAATTGGAACTGACGCGCAAGTTGCGCTAGTCGGGTTAGATCGGGGCGCGCGCGTGGCGTCATTTTATCTTCGAATGACTGCTTTGATTTGTGGAGGGTTGCAATTAAGAGAGCGACAGCGGGGAAATTGGTATCGGTTATAATAGTTTAATAGAAATGGATGGTAATTTTTTTAACGCGTTTCTGAAGGTTTTTTGTGAAGATTTTATAAAAAGCTAGAAGAACAATTAAACAAATGCATAGATTGGCGAAATAAAAGTTGGTTTAAAAACATAAGCGGTTTGACTTGTGCAAAAAACTACGTTTTCGTATACTAGGCACGACCAATCGTAAACACGTGATTTTCTCAAAAACGTCTAAACGTCTTAAACGAAAAAGGTAAAGATGGAAATAAGATTGTCAACTTCTTGTTCATCAAGTCTGAAAATCTATCAAAATTTCAGAGAATTCTGTCAAAAAATTTTCGATAAAATTTATAAATATCATTTTTTCTGACGGTATAAACGTAAGTCACATCCCTAAGATCGTACCTAAAAATCATGGTAAAATTAGTATAAGACGTTTATCAATAATCTGAACACTAACTTTATTATGATGGTATTTTTGTAATTTTTTACAACAAAAGTAAAAATAATCAATAAGTTTAAGCTTATAACAGAATAACAGTGAATTTAAAATTGATAGAAAATTTTTAAAGATTTGGGTGTTGATTGAAACGTAGTATATTAGATTATTTTATACAAAAAACTTTTAAATTTCAAACAGTTCAAATTTTTAATAATTTCACGAATCCAGATAGTTGTTAAAGCATTTTTAAGAAACTGAATGACAGGTGCCTCTAGCTAAAAAAAATCAAATCTGCCATCCCGAAATTCCAAAAATTTTATCAGCTAAAATTGGCACGACCAAATATCATATTCCACCCCGAGCCATAGTTCACCGAGCACCTCGCAACAGTTCACACGAGCAGTTCTTCCTCCCATCCAGTTCAGCAGCGCGGCGAAACCGCTTTCAGGAGAACTTTCATTTTTCAGCGCAGTGAAATACCCAGCGCAGCTTTTAGGATACCACAATAGAGTACAATTAGCGTTAAAAGCGAGTTACGAATACGCGCACCTGCCCTCTGGAAAAAAGCTCGGAGCAAGATAATTCACGCGATTCTTGCTCTTCTTTCCTAGCGCGATGCACTTTTCGTGCGGACGTATATAGCTATCATTTTCCCCGAGTCACGAGCGAGTTGTTTTTGGGAGTGAAGCTGGCACTGTATGCAGCGAGAATCTAATAAACGCGCGGCGTAAAGGTACGGAAAGTGTTTTATTCCGCGATGGCCGAGTGGAAAAGGGAGCTACGTAAGAGAAATGATAATCGAATTTCCGTGTGCGCACGTCGATACTCTTCGTCCTCCCTCTCTCTCTCTCTTTCTCAAAAAGACATCCGGGTGAAAACAGTAGTCGATTCTATTGAGACCGAGGGGCGCGCCCTGCTGAAACCGCGGAACGGGTCCTTTTCCCTTTTTTTTTTACAATCGGACGTACACGTAACCTCGCTCTGCGGCACTACTGATGAAATCAAGCGAGCGCTCTTTTTTTTTCCTCCTTTCTACCTCTTTGGTCACCGCAGTGTAACCTCGTTTCGGAAAAAACGAGAGAGGGAAACGAGACGAGGATCGGGGAAAAGAGACAATTAGAAATCTGGGGAATGTACATGGAAAAGTTGCGGAGGGCCCGGGCTGGGTACTATAGTATTGGCACTCGATGAAGAAATAACTAGTTTCGCGGGAGAATTTATTTGTGTTTTTAAGTTTTGCTGAGAGCTTTGTCAATAGAATTATAGAGAAGTAGAGAAAATTGAAGTTTTCAATTAACTTTCATTTTTTGATAGGATGCTGCTCTATTTATTTATTGACCTCTTGAGAATTGATTGTTTTCTTCTTTTTATGCTTTTATGAATCATGAAAACTGATTCTTTTATACTGATTGTCATTTAATTTGTTAAAACGTTCAGAAATCTTTTATTATTTACCGCAGTAAGTTTAAAATAGGTTTATGTTGAGGAAATTACACAATTATCGAACTTTCCTGAAATTTATTTGTTTCCAACTCGCTACATCTGAAGCTCGGCAGATTTTCTGCAAATAGTCTACTAATCAAAACGTACCACCGCGTTTCAAACTAGGTAAAAAGTATTTCCGTCGGATGTGTATTTCACGAAGTCAACGGACAGTTTACTTGGATTGTCGTATTGATTTTCAGTCAATCACAAACGCTTTCGGAAACTTTATTTCTTTTACTCCAGAGCTAAAATGCGTTTGGCAGCAAACAATTGCACATTTGATTATTTTTAGTACTCCTGTGCTTTTTCAATTTTAGCATTTTCATCGATAGAAAATGTTTTTCTCTTTGATTTCTAGTAAAATACCAGACAGTTCCTGCACACGCTAATCTGATTGCTCCAACAAAGAAATGAAGACGATACATTGAAAAAAATAACACTTTTTGACTATTTTAAACTAATACATCCATAAGTATTATATCTTCTTCAAGTTTTAAAAAAGTTTGCAAAGGAAAATGACCAACTTCGAATAAACTATCAAACCAGAAACTTAACCTTACCGTCGTATGCTCAAATCTCCCATTAAAAAGAAACAAAAATATCCTTAAATCAATAAAAAGCCAGCGCATCCATAAACATTTTCGATCAGCTTACTCACTCTCGAGGAACGCGCCGTAAAACGTCCACGTATCACCATATCCCCAAGCGCCCACAGACCCACACACACACACACATTTGGAGCACAACATTTTCCACAGGGATCAGTGCTCTTGCGCCTCGACTTCATCGGTGAATCGATCTGCTCGGTCTCTCTCTCTCTCTCTTTTCGCCCTCCTCCGAGCCCATCAAAACGCCATCTCGTGAACTCTCTCTCACTCTCTCTCTCCCTGTCTCCCTCTCCCTCCCGCGAATTCCCTCGTTCGCGCGCTCGTGTGTGGGGGAGCAAAGTCGGACTCCCATATCCGGCGTCCATTCCACGCTCTCTCTCTCAACCAGAATTCGAGGCAGCCGAGTGAGCGAGGCGGAAATCGAACGAGGACGCGATTCGTAAATGAAGATTAGAGATTAAGGGAAGCCGGAGCCAAGCGCGGATGGATGAGGCGAGGAGAGAGAGAGGGTTATACATCGGAAGGCCCGAATTATTCTGGAGATATGCCCGCACTTCAATCCTACGCGGACCAGTTGGAATGGACCATCGCCTGCTACAGCGGTAATATTGCTGAAGCGAACCAAGGGTGAGAGGGAGAGAGAGTAAGAGGGCTGCCTGAATGGAGCGCGTTAACGTTATCGTATAAAAGTTTCGGAAGTTTCCCCGCCGGCCGGGAGGATCGTTCGAGCTCTCTCTCTCTCTCTCTGGAAAACTGGTTCAAAGCGCGGCGGCTGCTCACCGTGTATACTTTGAGAAGGCTGCTCCTCTAGTCGTTTCGCACGGAACAACGGCCGAGCCTATAAAGTTGCTTTTTCCCGGCCTGATTAGGTTGAGAAGCGAGCCCGAGCTGCGGAAATTAAAGATATGGAGTTTTTCATTGTTGCGGAGGTAGATGAAAATCTGCGTTCGGCTGTAAGAGGCTATTTTCACCGGCATCTGATATGTAGCCAGGGTCTTTACAACTATTTTGGAAGGAAGCCTAAATAGAACGGATGTGTTACTTCTCGGCGTTACTAGGTTTCTTCAGTTATCTTTTATCGTACACTTTTTGGTTAGTTGAATGATCAAAATTTGTATTTTTCAAGAGAGTGTCAAACTTATAGAAAAGGTTTAAAAGTTAAAAAAAATGACTTTTGATTAATATTAGTAGTTTACTCACATGACAGATTTAGTAACGGTAATGATATAAGAGATACTAACAAGGAGAGGTCCCCACCTCCGGGACACGGATTTTGCTGAAACTTTTCTAGGGCCTTTTTTGACCAAAAAAATAGAACCCGTGTCTCAGGGTTTCATCGAATAGACCTTAAAACTCAAGTTATTTTCTATTTTAATGTTTAATGTAGGACTCTTGTACATAAGATTATTATACTTTTACGTAACAGCTGATTTTCTTAAGATAATACGGAAAATGCACATAGCTGAAGATTTAAGGCCTATTCGATGAATCCCTGAGACACGGGTTTCATTGTTTTGGTCAGAAAAGGCCCTGGAAAAGTTTTACCAAAATCCGTGACCCGGAGGTGGGATCCTCTCCTTGTAAGAGAATGTTTTGACTGTATCTTATAATTGATACAGTATTAACATTCTAACCAGTCAATCTATCAATTTCATCTTCAAATTTTATCATGTTACCTAATTTAGTTAATGAAATTAGAAAACAACTAATTAAGTAAAATTAAAAAACTGGTTACTTGGACATCATTTGCCAGGTTCACAGTGAATGGGTCAGTTCAAAATTGCTGAAATCCGCAAACTCAAATATAGGTCAGAACATAATTACATGAAATGGATCTCTACTCCCATATAAAACCAAACTACCAATTTATCATGCGAAAAATCCACTAAATTCCACTCTCTTGACAAAGATCTAAATGAAGTAGTTAAAAAACGATACCTTTTAACCAAACACATCCCAAAAACATCAGAGGAATCCACCAGCGGCAATTCCATTCAATCATCAATTCCCACGCTACAAAACAACTAGCGGCCGCTGCACGCGGATGAAATCAAAACAAACAATCGCCACTCGCGGCAACACAGCGCTAAACAACAACTGCAATTCGATAACAATAAACAGCCCCTCGCGAAATCCACTATACGTGTATTTGATGGGTCGATTCTCGCGGCTCTACTCTTCGCGGAATCCCTTGAGCCAGCCAAAGGCGGCTGCGCACACACACACAGACGTATATATGTACGTACATAGCCAGAGCCAGAAACGCGAATATCTCTGGTTATGCAACGCGGCCTGAGCCACGGCATTGTGTACGGGGGGTTGGGTGGTTCGCGTCGAAAGGAGCCCCGAGACAGCCTGGGGACATCCCCCTGCGCGAGCTTGCGCGCCAGAATGACAGTAATTAGCAGCGACGTTATGTACACCTGTCTCGGGACGACACGTTAGCCGTGTGTGCGTGCGCGCACGAGGGGGTTTGTACGAAACTAGAGAGCATCAGGAGCGATAGTTTCGCCTAATACGCAGCCAGCCAGCCCCTGTGTGCGAGGCGCATGTCGCGAGGGCTGTGTGCACGGCTGACTGACTGACTCTACTTGCGAGAGAGAGAGAGAGAGAGAGAGAGAGAGAGAGAGAGAGCCGCTCCCCTGCGAGCACGCAAGCCCGCGTAATTAATCGACTCGTGATGCTGGAGATTCTTTGGGGCTGGAATGGGTTGTTTAGCAAGGGAGGTCGGAGGTGCTTATGGCACTGTAATGAGGTTCTTATGTGGTACAGTTTATTGCACTGGCTATGGAGATTGCCGTGGGATTTGCTCAGATAATTCTAAAGACTGCTAAAAAGGTGTTGATGGTCATTTAAGCTCTTCATTCTCTACTTAATCATCTTTATAAAGCGGGTTTCTCAATGTTTTGCAATTTCATTTTATACTGGTAAGTACCATTGAAGGAGAAAGTAAAAGTAACTCCATAGAAGCTTTTGGAAGCAGTCCACTTATGTTTTTTATGTGAATTGCGAATGTGAATTATAAACATGCTTTATTCACAAAGTCACCATGCAATGTTCCCACAGTACTATGTATTTTACACATTGTATACTTTACGCATGTCATTGCCATGCGAATTTCTCAAGAGGGCTATGAGATTTTAGGATAATTGTTTTGGTACTATTGTTCACCATATCGTTGACTGAATTGAGCAACAAGTTAAATTGAATTAAAGGAGAAGACGTAATTTGAGTGTAGTTATTCTATAAAGCCTCTGGAACTCTTTCATAAGCCATTTAAAAATATAACTGCGTTAACAGTTTCTATGACCACACAGTGGTAAAATAATAACAATAAGTTAAGATTGTAAGTTGTGCTTCCAGACGTTCTTGTTTCATCCATTGCATTCAACTATGAAAATATTGTTAGAATTCGAACTCATATATTTCCTTATAAAATGCTTTATTAATACCGCAATAAGCCTTATGACGTTATATCCTCTTTTCAAAAAATGTATACAAATTAGAAATAGCAACAGCCAATAATAAACTAACACGACCACAGCAACAGTAGAGTTGATGATAAAAGAAATAAACAGAGTTTTAGAAGATTAGTCTACATATAGAAATTATTGTTCTAAAACCTCTTATGTGGCCATCCTGCCATTTTAAAGCATAGGGATGGTAAGTGCAATATGTATATGTTAAGAAAGTTCCAGAAATCCGTATCATAGAGATAGAATGATCTACGTTCTGTCTAATTATCAGTGCGCATACATAGAAGATGAACTCCTTTTGATCATCCTTTGACTAAAGTCTATTGGTACGGACATAAGATGAAGACATGATATGAAACATGCTTTAACATGCTCGCCCTATTATAAAGTTTTTACTAAAGTGGATATGACTATCCTGGTAGAAATTTATCCATTTAAAATGGTTAAAGGCTTAGGAATAGCATTGAATCCGTTTTTACTAGGGATTAACTAGCCTTTAAATGGAATCATTTGAACTATGGCATTTCGCACTTTAATTAATGTTATTCTGTGTCAATTCTACACTGATCAGAATTGGATGCAACTAGATCGTAAGTGTTTTTAAAATTTACTAATAAATATGATATTTACCAAAATTTTACTAAATTATTGCTCTTAAATATTTAATCATACATTTCACGAAATAGATACGAATTTCAATCAATTAAGGGAATCATGCATGAAAACGCGCTCGAAACACATCAAAATTAGGTTGGCCCCATGAAAGTTATAATCACTTCGCGAATGTCGATTACTGTTCGCGCATTTGAATTACAAAGTGGAAACAGACGTGAACGCCTAACGAAGATTGATCGACATAATTAGAGCTCATTTTCTTCCAGAAATGATGGCCGATTGTTCATGCAACTCTAATTGGCTGAACCCTAATCCACCCGAAAAGAATCAACCACAATACACCAAAATATAACCCACCAAACCATACTTCCCCACATCCCCTTAAATAAGGAATCCGCCAACTCCAAGCCCCGACTCATAAGTCGCGACGGCATGCAAATAAAGTGCCATAAAAAAAACCTCGATGCCCGGGAATAAAGAATACGAAAATAAAAGACGAGACGGAACCGCTAGCTCGCCTTGGGGGCAAGCGTCGAATCTATACGCGTCGTTTGCTCGGGCGCGGAAAAGACGCGATTTACGAGAGCCGGGACGATTTCCGCGCGGCCGATCGGAGGACACACGCGAGGCCATAAACGGGGAGCTTGGCTTTTCGATACACCCGTCTCGGAAGACGCGGAGACTCGTAAAATTCCGCGTGTATGCGCGCGCTCGTGCGTGCTGGCTAATTTAGTTGCGCGCGTTTGTCGTTGCCCTGTATGCGCGTTTTATTGTGAATATCGGAATATTTCTTTGGCGTTTTCTGGTTTGTTAAGGGAAGGTGGAAAAATGGTTCTTGTGGTATTTTAAGTTAAAATTCAAATGTTTAACATATATTAAAGTACAAAAATTGATTGTTACTGTTGCTACTACCAAGAGAATGTATAAATAAGGTTTTAAATAAACATGTTACAAACATGTTTTAAAAGTAATAATAATTGCAGCAGAACACTACATTCTGAAAATATCCATGAGCATGTACACATCAAATTTGAAGAATAAGCTAATAAGTGCTAATAAGACGAAAGCGTTGTTTGTTATTACGTAAAATCTTGTATTAAATAATTGAATAATCTCATCACAGTACAGGATGTAATCTAAAAATATTCTTCTGATTTTTACCTCATATTTTGCACTTTTTTAAAGGATCTCTTACATATACTTTTCACATGAATATTTTATTTCTAAAAACTTTAAAGATGTAAAATAGTCTTCGGAAATCAAGTCATACTTTAACTTTTTCAATAACTTTACTTTTAGCTTAAACTCTCGTCACTTCCTCTCGCCGTCCTCAAAAATCTCCAAACTAATATACTTCATAAAAATTGCATAAATTTCTCAAGCCATCTCCAATCTCCCCACCCTTAATCCCATTTTTCATCCATCCCGCAATCTACTATCCCTAACCAGCCAACCCACAAGTACTTTTAATATCGAGCATTCCCAGTCGAGCTCTAGCGCTCCTCTCTCCCCACAAGAAAATACAGAGTAGCTTGTAATATTCGTAAGATTATGCGCGCCCCGGAGTAGCCCATATACACAAGAACACGGCTGCACAAAGCGGCGCCCGGCTGCATATACACACGCGTGCGCTTTGAGAGCCCGGAGAGCAACGGAGTAGGGAGAAAGCATATTGAGAAATGGGTTAAGGAAGCTCCCCGGCGCATAAATCAACGGCGCGCTACGTGCGAGCTTGGAGCCATGCACAAAGAGAGACTGACACGAGGAGAAGCGAAGTAATTCGATTCGATCGGCGTGTCGTGCGCGCGGCTGCGATTTTTGCCGCGGATTCCGTTATGCGAAGAACGGGAGCGGGGAGAAAAAAGCGGACGGTAGCGAAGGTGTGTAACGAGCGGACGGTAGAGTGTATATGTGCCGATAAGATCGGGGAAGGGGCTGCGGCTCGAATGCCGCAGCGGGAATCACAATGGAAAATGCAGTTGGCTTTGTAAGCGCGTGGGCGGTGGTTTATGCGCGCCGTGAGTTTTCGACGATTTGTATGTAGGTTGTGCGTGCGTATGTGGCTGAGGTGGTGAGGTTTTTTTTTTGGATTTGGTTTTGGGTTTGGGTGTGGGTGCGAGAGTGACGATATTGTTGGGGGAGCTGGTTTTGCGAGGTTGCAAGAGTTGTTGAATGTTTGCATTAAATTTTTTAAAAGAGAAATGAAAAAATATTGTAAATTTTAATGTAACCGATTGTAGGTGGTTAGAAAAATTTCAATACTGAACAGTAAGTGTACCAAAAAATAGAAAAATTAGAAAAGTTACTTATTGCAAGACAATTTATAAGATGATAGAAAATTTTATAAGACAAATCGTAAATTTTGGTATACTTGCAGTAATATCTCCTGTAAAGTATAATAATTTTTTAGATTTTCCCAGTTTATGGCAACTTTACTGTCTAGTACTTTAATTTCTCCAAAAATTCTTCTCTCAGTGCAATATTATTAAATACTAATGCCATATCAATTCTCTATCAAATATATTATTTTAAATTTTAGTTAATTTAATTGGTGCCTTATATCTATATATTTTTAAACAAAAATCTGTATTTAGCCAATATACCGGACAGTTTTGTTTTCAATACAATAGTTATTTTAAACTCAACATAATTGTTTTAAAAAACTTTTTAAATTTATACTAACAATACCCATTTCGAGCGCCCTATTATTTTTCGGTATTTTATTTATAAACTTTTATATGAGAACTTCATACAATAAATTTTTTCTTCAGAAACTATTCTTGCAAATGGAGCAAATCTAGCTTTCAATATTTTTATCTAGCTTTAATACTAATTAAACGCGACAATGCCTTTTTATCGCTTCTTCTTTCAATATTTTTTGGATATGAAAGCTTAATGGCGTAAAATGATATTTTCTTTTATTCTTTATGCAATAAGCCAAGTTAGATGGGTTTTAGTTTCCCGATAACTTAAATTGGCTTATTTTATCGGCGCCTTCTTTAATCGATTGAAATACGTTTCTCAATTCCGCGAGTATTACGCTTCTGCTATTATTAAATATCGTTTGTTACACCCTTTTCCTTAGTGTTTTACTTTCATAATTTATATGTCCTTTAATTAAATTCTTTAATAATGGTCCTTACAATTAATCAACACAAAATAATTTTCAAAACTGATTTTACAAATAAAAAAAAAATATAATAATAATTAACAAAAGATTGTACAACAATCAAACCTTTAAAAATTCATTTTACACATTAAATTACACGCTCAATTTTTCGGTTGCATTAGTCATGACTTCACGGCTCGCGGGGTAACGTCAGGTCGTGAAAAATCCTAAAAGTATAATCGACCGTCAAAATGCCGAGATACGCGCGCCTCCGCGCTTCGGGTGGGGAAAGAAGAATTTTTTTTTTCAATACTCGTCACTCGAAGCGCGAATACGTCTCTCCTGTCGCATTTTCCAAGGAATCCGAATTTGAAATGCCACTTTACCTGCCACGACCTCGTGAAAATATCTTTACGTCACCTCCGATTTTCTCGCACTCTACTCCGCGCGCCCCCCTTTTTTCACTTTTGCACCAGCCCCGTTCCCTTTTTTTTCCTTCTCCGCCTGCTAACATTTTCAAGAAATTTTATTCATTTGACGTCTATTTACGGGGAACGGGGTTAAGTTACGGCGGGAATTCGCTTGGGATAAAGAAAATTTTGTTGCCGGATAAAATTCCATGATGATGAGTCGGATAATTTAATGAATCGAATAAAAAGAAGTTAGGGAGCGTTAAAATTTTTCAGTTGTTAATTTTTGCGTTTTCATTAATGTTTTATAACTTTTCTGCTCGCTAATTTATATCTTTTATAATCAAGCATTTTTCATGACCTAATTTTTTAATTTAAAACTTTTTCAACCTTGTTTGTGTTTTAAAATCCATATTTCAGAATGGTTACTCTTTTTGGAATTACAATGGCACATTTGATAAAGTTTTAACAAACAGATATTAGTGTTTTCAAAGTTGCTAGCTTAACGCTGCACCGAATCTCATGTTTGTTCAGCTTATCAAATCCAACATCACCAAATTTTGAGATATTACAGTATTACGGCAGTGTCAACAAGTTATATGAAATATGGATATCAGCCATTGAGTTTGCATTGCAACTATTAGTTCTACTCTAATTATCAAATCCCATTTCTAATAATACTATAATACTATAAACAATGAATTAGATGCAATAATTCTCTTTGTCGACTACATTAATTATAAATTTAATAACCATAATTTATTCCATAAACTATAACATCGATCAATACTTTGATACAACATTAACCAAACAATCTATTTACTTAAACTAAACTACTATCTCCCATTCCAATTCCACTTTGCCAACACCAAAACACAAAACCTTCAATCTCTAAAACTCACCCACCAACCACATCCCACCCACTCACAAATTAAAATATTTACATCAATCCCACTCCCAAAACATAATCATCGCACCTCCATCCTCACCCATCGACACATCCTGCAACTCTCTCCCCCACCCACCCTCGCACTCCACAGCTCCGCGTCGTCCTCCACTAAAATTCTCGGCTTTCATCTCCTGCCTTGCGCATCCACCCTCGCATCACGTTCGATATCCGAGGGCGCGCACACACCTACCTCTCTCTCCCGCGTTTTCCCAGAGAGCCTATACACACTCGAGAAAGAGCGGAAGGGGCCTCCGATGAGGCATCTCGAGTGTGTGCGCGCGTTTACGGGCGCGACGAAAATAGACGCGCGAGCGCGGCCGTATATATACCCAGGAAAAAGTGTGTCTGTGCGCGCAAGCGTGGGTGGGGTATAAATCCTCGAGGGCTGCCGATCGGGTGACTTTTGAAATCGAGTTTGCGCGGCCGCTTCTTCTTCTCTGGGTGAGGATGGCCCGACGGAGGAAGGAAGATCGGCGTGGAAACGCCAACCCTTCCCTTAGAAGCGGGGTTTTTTTGGTGTGTCGAAGGGTTTTTTGTTAAAGAGCCGGAGAAGGCCGCTTTGTCGGTCTGGAGACGGGGATAGCGTCAATGGAGACGGCTCTGAAGTGCGCTGGGAGCATGTTTTGTGTCGGGTTTATCTGGTGCGCTGGATTTTGTCGGTGGGCATCGCGCGCTTTGGAAAGCGGGTTTTTGAGTTTTATTTCGGCTTTTTTTGGGGTTGCTTTGAACGAGGGCGAGATTTTTCTTTGGGATTGAATAGAGGATTGGTTGTTAGAGGTATATGCAGACTTTTATTAATAATGCTTCCATAGTAATTATTTGATATTGTTTGTAATAAGACATTTGTTGTTTTTGAATGAGACAGTTATTGTTAGAGAAAATGTAGACTTTTTTATTAAATAAAGATTAGTGATTTCAGATTGTATAAAATAAGAAATAGTTCCGCTGTGGTTTAATTTATTTCAATCGGAAAAATAGTTTTTCAAAGGCCGACTTCAAACGCAGTGGAAATCATATAAATTAAATGGAATCTCGGTAGAGGCAACAAATCCATAATCGATATCGTTTATATCTGACCAAAACTTTTTCTGCCTCGATAGAACAAAAATTCATCAATACCTGCTTTCTAAAGCGCCACAGCCTGAGCAATAACGCTAATTGAATAATAAAAAACACTCCATACCCCTGGATTCAGCTTATTTTAGAAATCATGCAAAACAGCAATCCATTACAACGCGCAGTGATAAATTACTCGTTCAAATTTATAAAAACCTTTGTAACACAAAAATAGCCCCTTAATTATTATTCGGCTTTGAGAAAACAGCCAGCTTTTTCGCAATACGCTCCACGCTGCAACATTAGTCCACCCTTCTTCAACTTAAAAAAAGAAAAATCTCAACTAATTCATGAATAGCTCCCTTTAAAAACAACAGCGTCGTTGCAGCGAGCATCCCCACTTAATTATTTCTCCCGGCCTGAATCCCTTCCTCGCTTGCTGCCAAGAAAAAAGCCCGCTGTCCTTATTCAAGAGCCAAACCGCCGTACATGTAAACTCGAGGCGCGGCAGTAAACAGCAGCGCGTAAAATTACCCGAAAAACACCCGCCGAGAAAACGAACGCACCCAGAGCTTTAAAAGCTCGCCGAATCTCCATTTCTCTTCTCACCCAAAAAAGAGGAAAAAAACAGCAGGATTCCTCCCAGCTTGCAAAATGGACCAGCAGACTCTCTCTCTCTCTCTTTCTCGTAAAAGCCGAAAAATCAAACGAGTCCGAGGAGCGTTCCGGCTTTGGACCGAAGGCGACGAATTTGTACTCCGGGGGTGTGAAGCGCCGCGCCGGTAGATGAGTGAGAGCGCAGCTCGTAAAATTTTCTCTCGGCTTCCTCGTAAAGCGCACGACGAGGCGAAGGGTTTTTTTGCAGAGAGAAAGAGGGAGAGTCGAGGACGAGAGTGCGCAAGTGTGATAAACGCGTACGTGTTGTGTGTGAACGAGTTTTTCTTCTCCTCTCCCTCTCTCTCTCTCTCTCTCTCTCGTCCTTTTCCGGGGTTTTTGCAGACCTCCCACTCCTCCCTCTGGATCCTTTTTTCCTCTCGCTTCTCTTTGCCCTTTTTTCCCTTGCGTCGAGAGAAGTAATTTGTAGTAGTGGATGGAAGAAGTGGAAAAGCGCGAGCGCGCGTGAGGAATCGAGCTTTTACAGTTCGACAGGTGTTTCTCGTAGCTGTGGATTTCGTGATACGGCTCTGGAGTGTGTTTTGTTTTTGCCGGCCGCTGTGGATGTTGAAATTGTTGCTTAAAAGCCGGAGCTTTTTGGCTTGGCGCTAGTTTTTTTTTCCGAGTGGATACGCGTGACGATAGCGGACGTGTAGGTATAATAAATAACTACGGCGATATGATTTAATATGCAGGCTGAGATTTATGGGCATAAATCTTTGGAGAGCTATATTTTCCTTCGGAGGCCTATTTTGGTATTCCAGCTGAACGCCAAAGACGTTAACTAAAAAAGTTCTTTTAATTAACATCTGCGCCCCTCGTATGGAATACCAAATGAGATATATCGGCAGGAAAAAAGCGTCGTTTATTAAGAATTCTACAAAGCATTAGCTCCCTATTTAATCTTCCTTTACAACACTTACGCTCCTCAATAACCCTGTAAAATTCTTCACAAACCTACCCACCATTACACAAGAGATTGCAAAACTAGCACCCCGAAAATTCCCAAAACAAAGCCGCTCTCATCCAGCAAGAAAACCGGCTAACTGCACGTCACGCTTTTCACCTTCGCCATGGCAAAAAGTAATAACCCCCAGCTTCTCCCGTCCCCTCACTCCCGCTGCATAGCGGCTCCATTAAAATTCATGACCCACGCAGGATCTCAGGATCTCTCTCTCGGAAAAATGTTTTACATTCAGCGCTCTCTCGCCATCCATTCACCACCTGGACGCAATACATCAGCACTTTGTCACCTGCGCGACGTGGCAAACGAGACCGCGACGTGTCTATCGAAAAAATTAGTCATTATCAGCGCTTGTGGTCTAGCCGGAACTCCGGAAGAATTCAGGGGATCAGCTCGGTTTTCCTTTATACATATTTTTTTCGGCTGGTTCACGCTTTTGGGCGCAGGGGACGCACACACGCGATGCGTGTGTAGGCTAGTTATCGAGATCGGGAGAATGGCTTTTTAACGAGCTCGCACTCGACTCTGACCGTTTCATTAGCAGGCTCGCTTGGCTGTCGAATCATTGTCTTTAATACGCTCTTAATTATTTGGTATAGGTCGGGAGGTGTGTGATGCATTAGTGTGCGCTTTTTTCGAATAGTATAAATATTTATATGAAGGTGTAGAGGATGAAAACGGTGTTATCGTTTTGGATGATGACTGTTACGGGCGGGAAGTGGAATGTATAAATCATTCGATGAGATCCAGCTGTCTGCCGGATGATACATTTTGGAAACGAGAGAATTATTGTTGTTTTGATTTGGAACTCTGAGACTTAGCCGTTCGAGGGAAAACATTTTTCAGGATATAAATTTTGAAAGACTAATGGCGTTGAGTAATTAATTTAATAAATATGAATTTCTGGATAATTAATCGTTATGCTTACTTGGACATTTGTTAGAGAGTGTAAGTGGATTAGTAAACAAGAGTATGGATGAATTTTTGATACTACAATTGGTTTTGTATAATAAACGAATTATCAGAATCAAGTTTTTATGATTCCGTACAAAGCATTTCCAGAATTTTTAGATAAGTCTCATTTTAACATTTTTTTTACCAGAAATTGGCCAGAACATGGTTAATTTTCTACCAGGGATCGTTCAGAATTATATAGTAGCTTTGAATTAAATTCGTCAATGCAATGAAATTCGTCGCGATCAATACGTTTTCCACGTGAAATAAGATACTTAATGAAATTACGGCAGTTTATCAGATTTCCATTGTATGAATTTCATCAAAGATTTGCAAGTACTGCATTGCAGTTCTCTTCTTTAACGCAAATACCAATGATACTAAAATATCCTCCTGAATCACTTGTTTACAAATTTAATAACCCAAAAGAAGAAAAAAACACACAATAAAACCCTACTTCCACCCACTTGAAAATTGCTCAGACATTCGCACAATTCGCACAACCCGACCCTCTCCCAGAACAAAAATTTCATCAAGTCAAGAAACGCAGCCTCGTCCCAGCGCGTACAAACAACCGCTATTATAAATAACCCAGCCTCATCCACACCTCCTTCCTCATTAAAAGCGTAATACATTTCGCCATCTCTGCCCTGTCCACTCCTTTGCCCCGCGCGCGAACTAATTACTCCGACGTCCAAGAGCTCGCACCTGCGCCCGCTTGCAAACTAGGCCAGCGGCACGCGAAGAAAAGCCGGCAAAGGGTTGACACGCGGCTTCTTTATTTTTGCGTATGTGCGCACGAACAATAGAAAAAGAAACTCACTGCTGCCTTTATCGCGGCCCGGCCCCTCCGAGATAAAAATGAAGCGGCCCTGCACTCGACGCCCACGCGAGTTTATATAGAGCCGAAGGTGTCGCCTCGTTCTCTTCTTTATGGGAGGATGCGCGCGCTCTCGCCGGAGGAATCGATAGCTTCCGTTTCTGCGATTTACGCGCGTTCCGGCCGAGCGTGTCCTTCTTGTATCTGATTTTATCTCTCTTTCTCTAGCTCTCGGGCTGCTATCTGGTTTTTTTTTCTTTTTTTTTTATTCTTTATTCGTCGCTGCGCCTTTGTATGTTTCACGAATCGATGTCTTCGAGCCTTTTTTCGCAGCCTGGAGGTGCTGGGTAAAAAAGATTGACCTAACGATAGCTGGGGCCGTTATTTCTGCGCCATTAGAGTTGACGGTTTGGTTGATTGTATTGCTGTTTTTTTATCGGGCTAATTGATGTTTTTTGTCCGCTTATGTATAAAAAGAACGATTAGAGCCGTGATTTTTTAGCGATTTGGACAATTGATTGCGATCCATAGCTCATGATAGAAACAGATTAATTAGTTACAGAAGATCAGAATCTTGTTTGGCAAACAATATAAATACCATACTAGCTTATATAAATTGCCAATTTATAAAATCTTAATGAATACACGATTGAAAATTTATCTTAGCAGCGCAATTTCTTCTAAATAATTATTTACAAAAGCACACATCGATGATCGTACAAGAATCGAGATAAGAATAACGAAATAGCATCGAGGCGTTTCATTCGAAAATACATAATAAAACAAATACACTGCGCAATCTCCATTATTCAGACACATACGTGTGTGAAATTAGTTCTCACCGAGCGCCATTCGAACGAGCGCGAACTCCAGGCTAACTATTTCAATGAAAACTTGTTCCTCAACTCGCCTCAGAAGCAGAAAAAACACGACCATTCAAATTCTATTCACAGCGACGCACAATGCAATAAAGTATACCTTATAAATAAATTCAGCAGTGTGAACAAATTACAACTAGTTTTCCCAGCGCAATTTCCACGAATACACCCTGCACACCGGCAATCATAAAACTTCGCGACGCCGTATCAAAGCTCGCACTCTAGAAAAGCCTTTCTTCCCAGAAACTACCCTCTCGGCCACACAGGGAATCAATACCAGCAGCTCTCCCGTAATCGTCGACAAATCGAAAGCTTCACCCGCCATTGCATTTACAAATCGGCCCTCAGAGCTACGCACAACAATTCCCCGCGTCAACAAAAACTTTTCCCTACCGCTAGCCCTCGCGTTGGGTAACTTTTCTCACGACTCCACGTCTTGATTTCTCCCGACTCCCCGATATATCCCACCCTTAAACCTCCCCTGCTATACTTCCACTCTCGCGCTCGGCCTGATGTATGGATGATTTTAGCGAGTCGCGCGCTTCTTCCGGGATCTACGCTCTCCTGGCCCGGCGATTGCGAGATTCCAGAGTTATTAGTCATCTCAGGGAGGGAGGCTCGTGCGTATATGCATTTCCCGCTTTTTTTTCTTCCTCCTGATCCCGCCTTTCCGGCGTTATAGGGAAGAGGGAGAGAAAGAGACGTTGGCTCGCTGCTGATTTACGCTCGAATAATTTTCGTATATATTTTTGCCGCGCGCGGCACTTTTTCACCCGCGCCCGACTGACGAGCCGATTTATGGCCGTTATTGACTTTGCGAGCTGGGGCATTGAGTTGTGATGCTAGTGTATGAAACTTGGATTTTCTTTTGGTTAATGATTTTGGATTAGGTATGTGGGAAGGAGTATACTTTCAAGGTTCTCTGGTTGATCTTGAACTGCTCAACTTTTCATATTGCTGACTATACAAAGCTTAATCGTATATATGTATATCGTTACATTATCAGCGTTTAGTTTAATCGTATAAATAAGGCGAAGATGACCCGATGAAAAAGTTTCTCAAATTGTCTCCCTCCCGCTTTCTCGATTTAAAGAACTTTTTCCGAGCTTTCCAAACAGTAGACGCATCAGAGACACAGACTCCGCCTGTTATAATCTCCTCTGGGATAACCATCAATCAAAAGGGTCGACATTGACACCGCTCGAATAATAAATCTCGGCGTGCTTAGGCAGCTCTGGCGTGCGCGCGCAGTTTAAAAAATAATCTCATTGATTCGAATTTAAATTCAGCTACCGAAACTTCCACCATAAATCTCGCTCTCCAGCCATCCCAGCATTACAATTGACGCTCTCTTCCTCCCGTATCACACACCCACCCACACACACGCAGACCGTCCAAAAAGCCATCCAGCAAAAACTAATCCCCCCAAATTTAATCCTCGGCTCATCTCGCGAAATCAAGCCTTCAAACCATCCTCGGCAAACAGCTCCGCTCGCTGCAAAACAAACGAATCGCTCTCGCGGCACTCAGCGGCAGCATCAATAACTCCCCCTCCCCACCCCCGCAGCAGCAGCCAGGCTCGCAAATAATTTACAGCGTATCCGGGGCTCGCATAACAAACGGCATCGGCTCCGCGCGCGCCTGCATTTCCTCGGGAAAATCCACGAGCTCGCGGCGTAGTCGATATATATATACGTGTACACGCGCTCCGGCGCATGCACTTACGTATATGTGTGGGATAGTGCGTGTGTATGTATATATGGCAACGTCGCATACAGAGCGACTGTGAAGCCCCTTGGAAAGGGGATTTCGAAGAGCGCACGCGTATATATGTATGGAGAGTGAGAGAGAGAAACTTGCCTCAATGCCGATACGTGTGTAAACCATATGCAGTTCTGTGAAAAGAGGGGGGGGCAAGAAAAGGGCCGCGCGTTGTATGTATATACGTATACGTGACTCATTGCCGAGCGAACGAAAGAGAGCTCTTTCTCCTATGCGAGATGTATGTATGTGGGTCGGGTTATTATGCCAGCCGGGCGTGTTCCATGTGGAAAATGTATGGGATGGGTTCCGGCGCTCTTGCCCCCACTCTATTTCTTGCTTACAGACCAGCTCGAAATTTCGGAGCGAGCGAGAGAGAGAGAGAAAGAATAAAGTGAGCTGTTTTAGCTCTCGTTCGATTTGGCCCCGTTTCTCGCCCCGGCGTTATGAAAATCTATTAGGGCGCAAGGGGTTCGATTACCGCGCGCGCGCGCACTCCCTGGAAACGAGCTCGATGATTTACCTTTTTTCATTTGACGAGTAATGGCCGGGAGAATTTACCGAGTTTTCTTGCTGTTGTTTTTTTTTCGAATTTATGGCGTTACGCGATGATTTGAGTTACTGATTGCCCTGGAGTTTGTGGACTTTCTTCGAGTGAAATATGATATCAAGAGATTAGCCACGTTATTATCCCTGCCCGGGTGGGAAATTGACGGGGAATGTTGGCCGATTCGCTGGATTTTCTCTAGATCTTGGGCGAGCTAAATATAAGCCAGAAGTTCTTAGAATTCCGGTTGAAAATCCGATAAACGTATATATATAGCGCGTTCTATAGGCAGATAAAAAATTATTTATTTTGCTTATTCTTTATTAACGAGATTGCGTGTAAATCGGAATACAATATGCTTACGGCGGTTTTTCGTTCATTTGACCAAAATGCGATTTTTTTACGCTAAAAAAAGTATTCTAGGATAAGCTACTATTTTTTTAAAGTAAAATCAAAAGCAAGGCATACTTATATCATGTTTACATCAATTGTTAATATAATAATAATAATAAACATCTAGTAAAAATTAGTATGTAATACGGTGAAATTATATTATATTTTATAATTATGTTAGTTATATCATAATTTATAAATTTTGATAAAATTTTTATGACTTATTTTTATAACATAATTTTTGCATCTCATAAATCGATTACAGCGTTATTTCTGGTCAAATTAGACTAAGGTTATGTTGAGGTTACCAACGATTCTTCCCTTATGCATCTTTCAAGTATCGATAGCATCAGCTTTTATTCATAATACTGACTACCGTACTAACTTCATTATTAAAAATACAAAACGATAACTATATTCTATAATAAGTACAATATCTAATTCTATACTATGTATAATATTTATATGAATATAAACGATTACTAACTACACTATAAATAAACTAAAGTTTCTAGGTTTAATCGCATGATCCAAGCAGAAAATATTTGGAAATGTGTAACATCAGATAATTTACAATAAAATGTATACCTAGGAACTAAATTTTTCTAAAATATTTTTCTCGGTGTATCAGGGTAATAATAATTATGTCTTGAACTATTACATTCGATTTTGAAAATACATATTAAAATTTAAATGATTCAACGTCCTCAAAAGCTATAGCTACAGAGTAATTATTCGCACTAAATTTTCGCATAACCACATGAATTTTAAGTAAATACAAAGTAAATACACCTCAAAATGTTCTTAATACATGAGCGGCTTAAATTTCGGCTTTGATATTCAGAAATAAGGTAGGCCGAACCCAAGTTCCAAGTTGGCAGAGCTTATAAAGTTCCCAACATCCGATGTTATAACTTCGACAAAAGTTTCAAAACTCTAAAATGCATATAAAATTTTCCATCCATTTAGCTACACACACCAAACAAATTAAAATGCCCAGCTCTAAAAACAATATCAAAACGCAGCATTCCAAACCAACGATTTATCCCGACCTCCCTTACCCCTCGAATAATAAACCACTCGCAAAGCAGAAAAAGCTCGTGTATTTCAAAATAATTTCGAATTCATTGCTCAATAAAAAGTATCCGCCAACCGCGCGTCCAGCGCATTGTTCCCAGCGCCCAATATATTTCTGGCCGCTTCCTTTTGCTCAGGAGCCAGCGACAATGGAAATGAAAGTAATATTGGATTGAGCGCGCGATTTCCAGAGCTATACCGAAACGAATTTCCTACATGCCAGGCTTATGGATTATTGCAAGCGTACTTCTCTCGTGTGCCGCTAGCCACGGGTGCAACCAATAAACAGGGGACTATCCAGAAGCCCGGAGACTGTGCGCGATCATAATTTAATTAACCTCTTTTGCGTGTCCACTTTGCTTCGCGGCGCTGTATATCCGCTGCTATAGGAAATTATTAATTGTTGCCGGGCTTTCGGGGCTGTCCGCGAGCTTTTGATACTGTAAAAGTTCTTCGCTCTATGCGCTTGTTTAAATAATGGGGGGTACGGTTTATGATTTTGTTAATTAGGCTGAAATTCGGTTTGTTTTTGCTGTTGTATGCAGGTTATTTTGGGATATTTAATTAGAGTGTTTTTTTAAGGAGGTTGAGCATAAGCTGACCTGTAAGGAATATATGGTAATACGGGTGAGTAATATTATCATTATTTAAGCATAAAGTAAACGTCTAATATTTGTTTAAAATACTTATAGATTTCTATAGTCTTATTTTTTGAAATACTGCAAAAGGCATACATTCCTTTTTTGTATAATTATTGTATTTTCTACAAATTTTATTATTTGAAGCTACTAATCTAAATTTACAATGATGCTCGTGAAGAATACAGCTGTCTGTTGGTTCCAGGGCAGAATGGTTTATTATTGTCCATATTACCAAATTATTATACAGTAAGAGTTTCTAAACATTAGCTATTAAAATGATTGATGATGTATTCAGCGACTTGTTGATTAGTAATTGGTGTATCAAATCAAATTTAATGAGATGGATTTGATATTGTTATCATTGACCATGCCAATACAATGAGATTCCGTTAGCAACCATCTGTAGACAATATTGACGTTTCTATGTTTGAACCGGTAACTATTGTTATTTTATGCTATCAGTATCTTCCTACAAATTTTTATAAATTAAACCTCCTACTCAACTTTTTCCCTCTCACCACACGCAACCTATCTTCATACACTTATTTCCACAAAAACATCACCCAGAACAACGTTCCATCCCTGCTACATACTTTCTTAAAGAACACTTCTTAACATCAAGTACCACAATCCCAGCAACGCCCGGTCCAATCATAAAAACTTGCGGAAACTAAATCCCAGCCAGCACTAGATCAGCCGAAATAAGAACTCTGACCAGCCGTCTCATACCCTCCCACACAGCTCGCGCTCTGATTTCGAAAAGTCTCGAGAAGCGCAGCAGAGCTCGAAACTTTCCTACAAAACGAGCTGCGCCACCAGCTCACGTACAAAGGCTCACACCCCCGCGCAACCCTTCAACCTTCCTAAAACTTCTCGCGGCTAAATGAATTTGGGTTTAAAGTCGAAATGGATTCGCGGAGGGGCGGCTAAGTGGCGCCGCGGATACAGCGCAAATTACTCTCATCAGAGTGGCGTTGCGCGCGGCCGCACGCTGCTACTAGGACTTGAGAGAGTAGCGTGCGACTGGTTTTCCCCCCGGTTAAAATATACAGGCGCAAAGTTCCCCGCTAATAAAGACGCCCGGCGTCAAGGCTGCCGTGAGATCGCTAGTTTCGAGCAACTCTGGCGGTGCGCGCGAGCTGCTTCATACATAAATTAGGCATGTGCAAGCATTAAGGGATCTTGTAAAGTCCAAGTTCGCTCTTCGGCACGCGGACCCCGCAGCCACCACCCACCCTGTACTCTCTGCGCCTGTGTACACCGCTACGTGATTTAATTTTTTACGCCGCACGCGCGAGCGAGCGAGCGCCGGAGAGTTTTATGACTCAATTCGCGGACGTATTTACCGGCGAGAATAAAAGTTCTGCCGGGCTTCTGCTGTATAACGAGAGCGAAAACAAACCCCGGGAGCTGCCGATCTTGCGCCTTTTCTTGTATGCTTCTTTCCGCGCGTAAGGGAGGTGTATATAGGTGAGAGCGATTTTCCTTCGGGGATTCTGTTTCGCTTACTGTTGTAACGGTATGCGCCGGGGGGATGAGAAATGGTAGGCGCGCCTTTTTGCGCTGGCGAGAGCTGGTTTAATTAAAAAGGAAGCGGTCGCTGAATGCTTTCTGGAAAAATGACTTCGTTTTCTTTGGAATTTTAATATTGTCCTTGCCGACCTGAGCTTTGACTTTTTCAAACTATCTTGTTGAATAGTATGACGTAGATTAAATTACAAATATGGTTTATGTTTAAAAAATGCAGATACTTAATAGTAGAAATAATTGCAAATGAATGATTGAATTGGATAGGCAAAGTTTGTGAATTAAGAAAGGTTTCGAAAGCGTTTATTTGCCCTTACCCCAATGGAGGGCAAATTATGTTTTCCCAGCTACATTAGGGAGGAATTATTTTTCTCATTATGCGCCTTTCTTTTTCCATTGCCTAGAGCGTATTTCTACGTGGTAGAAGAGATTGAAAGTCGGAAGTTCTTAGAATAAGATAAGTGTTACTTCTTGACAAAAAGTACGCCGTAAAAATTATAACATTGTTGCAGATCGTGATGCATTAAAAAATAATTTTGTTTTGGTATTTCTTAAATTTTTTTATGTGAGAGGCCAATTGTCGTTATGTAATAATAATTATTACTGGAGGATATTCAAATAGTTGAAATGGTCAAGAAAATGATAAATACCTTGCCATATTGGCCATTTTTTAGTCCTACATGAATTCCATTTTTTGAACATTTCTTAACGCAAGTTAGCATTACTTCAAAATCGTTAACAACCCTGGTAGAAACGTTCCCCATTTTTTGGCCAACGGATGGCCAACTGTGAAGAATTAGACATCCAATTTTTTGGCCAACGGATGGCCAACTGTGAAGAATTAGACATCCACTAGCCTAGTCTTAGACACTTGGCCAATTTTATTGGTTAAATTTCTACCAGGGAAACTTTTATTCCTTTTGAGTTTAATACCAGAAACTGTTTTGAACTTTGTTACAAAGAGGAATTTGTAATGTTAACAAGTAAGAGATTCTGATACATTGATTGTTTCTGAAGTATCTTTACTAAATATTAACGTAGATTTGTTTTATATTATTGAGCGAAATTTTATAGCGTCTCTCCATCTCATCAATTGCTAATTATACAAAAAATGGCTACAATATCTTAAGATAAACTAATTAAACAATCGCCAATAGTTAATAATATGCCCAAGGGGAGATTGCCATTACTTTTATTTCTTGGACCATTAAACGTTAAAAAGATCATTAAAAAAGGCGTTTCATGCTAGATAAGAAGTGGCTATAGTCCTGATTTGTTTTTGGTCTGCTTTCTAATTAAATGACCAATTGTTAGGTATTATTCCTAGTTCGTATTTCTATAAGGAAATTATATGGAAATCATTAACAACTTCTACATCACACTCGAAATGATATACCCACCCACTAATCTCAAACCTAAACACCCAAGATTTCCCCAAATTAACCCTCTTCCACCCACTCCAATCAATCTGAAAATT
>JAPYZB010001190.1:20584-30602 GCA_030522745.1 Eupelmus kiefferi | reverse complement strand
CACATGGCGCACCTGCATTTATAAAGGCGGACCCGCAACAAAGCTACTCTCCCATTCAAAATTATTTATTTCCAATTAATTTTTCAACTCCGACAATAACTTTCTCCTCCACCAACACTAATAAACATTAATCATTACTTTAACCACATCAACCAAAAATATCTCAACGGCAAAAAGTCATTAAAAAGCAATCGAACGAAAGCGCAGCTGACACACACAGTTGCATTTCTCTGTTTACCCGCTGGTCTCAGGCTCGAGCCTCCTGACAACGCGTTGACGTCATCTTGCGAGGCGCTTTATCATAGACTCTCCAAATAGACAGATCCTGATAAAATTTGTTTGACTCTCGCGATTGATAGCTGCCCCTCAGTGCATAATGCAGCTCGGCCCGTAACAGGTTAGGCTCGCGTCTCTGATTCAACGAGCCTGTTGCAGCAGCGGCCAGCCTCAGGATAGACAATCGCAGCCGCCCGACTCTAGAATTGGCCGCGGAGTTACCAATGAGAGATATTGCTCGTGAAACCTTATCGGGCAGGCTAGTGGTTTTGCTGAAAAACTGCGTCGATTGCAGGAAGAAAAAAAGCTACGCCCCAATGGCGTTGCATGGCGCGGCTGGATTAGCGAGGGGCTCTCCTGTTTTGGGTGGGCTCAGGAGTTGCTGAGTTCTGTGCTTCTGCTTCGAGGTGATATGTGGCTAGTGCCAAGGGATCAATGTTACTCGATGCCAAGTTGTTTGTAAAATGGAGCTGAAGGTGTGGGTCGAAGGTATACAGCGCATTGTTTGCGGTGTTACTGAAACCACAACTTGCCAGGTTCGTTCTGCTTTGTACGGTTTGTTAAGTTTGTTTGCGTACGTGCTTTCCTATTTGTAATTGCTTGCTTCTCGTCAACAGGATGTGGTTTATGCACTTGCACACGCAACTGCTCAAACAGGCAGGTTCACTTTGATAGAGCGCTGGAGGACTAATGAACGACTGCTTGCGCCATATGAAAATCCGTTAAAAGTGAGTCAGTGATCATGGAATATTGAGTATTTTTATAAATGGTTTATATTTAGATTTTGGTTAGCTATAGATGAATAGTAGTTATTATTAGATTCTGTTGCTGAGCACACTTGAATCAATTAAAATTTTTAGATTAGTCTAGTTCATTCATACTTATAGTGCTCTCTTATAAGCAATAAATATTTATTGATATTGGTAATTGTACTTTTTAAAATATATAAAAATATAAAAATAGTAGTAAATGCAAATAATTTGATTTCTATATGTTATTGTCTTTAAAAGAATTTAATTAACCATGTCTCAAATACTTAAAATAGAATACTCGTTATTTATCAAATTGAACAAAGGAAGTAAACTTATTTTTTCAGATACTAATGAAATGGGGTGAATATGCATCTGAAGTGCAACTAATACTTCGGAAATCAGCACCTGAAGGAAATAAAAATACAGCTTCAGCAAATCCTCGCTCTGTACATACAAATCGTGCAAACGGAATGCAAAATCCTTTAATGGAGCATTCTTTAAATAATAGTTTACATGATAGTACTAAAGGAAGCCCAACAGTAGGAACAGATTTTGATGAAGTACAAGGTGGCTTAGAAAGAAATCGTGATATTAGGAAATCGTTGACTTTTAGTGGACTTCATGGAAACATGAGCGAAATTAGTCCAGAAGTAAGTGATATAGTTTTAGTCTACATGCTGAAAATTTAGATATAATTTTTGTTTTTCTATAATTCATTTTTCAGGTTCAAATGGAAAATGTTGCCATAGTTCAGCCAACGCCACAATTAAAATCAAAAGAATTTGGTGCAAGAAAAACATCACAAAGGCTTGCCCAATCTCCTACTAGATCTTCTAATATTGATGGTATGTAAATAAATTTGATTTGTAAATATATAGGAAAAAATTATAGCAATAATTATATTAATTACTTGTCAATAATACATTTTTAATTTCAGCTGGAAATATTTATGCATCACAAAAAAAAATACGTGAAGTGCCTCCTTACAGAGACCCTCCAGGACCTGTTTCCCCGCCACAAAGAACTCTACCTCCTTACCGAGACCCTCCACCCCCAAATATAAACAGTCCTGGAAGATCACAATACTTGCCTAATACAAGTGGTAGTCCTCATCTTTATAAAGAACAATCATCACCTAATAATGCTGCAAAATCGAAAAGAAATCTTATACAGGTTTGTTTTTTCAAAAAAATTTAATATAATTATAATATCAGTACAATATTACATTTTATAATTAAATTATATTATAGGAATTTCAAGAATCAAAAGGGCCAAACCAGGCTGCTAATCAAATTGCAGGTCAGGGGCAAAATATGGTCACTGTGGCATATACTCAAAGATATGTTGAGTTGATCAGGCTAGTCAACAGGCAAAGAGATACTATTAATGCTCAACAAGCAGATCTGACTAAAGTAATAATAAATTTATTGGAATAATTTTAAGGAATAATTTAGACTTATTTTTCTTTATTGGTTAATTATTTTTTAATTACAGTATGACGCCGAAATTTTATATTGGGAAACTAAAAATAGGGAACAAATGCATCAAATGGATTTTATTTCTCAAGAAGTAAATAGAATTGAATCAACTAATAGAGTTATTGAAGATCAGGTACTGATCATTGATTTTTTTATATATAAATATACAAATATATATTTGTTTCATTATTTTTTCAATTAAAATTTTTATTTAAAAAAATTTAAGAAGTAATAATTGATAATTAGAAATCGTTGTTATTAATATATAAAAATATTTTTTATAGTTAAAAGAACTAGCTCATGTAGAAGAAGAAAGTGAAATAGTTAGACAACAAGAAAAAACGTTGAAATCAGAAATAACACTTTTAAGATCAAAACTTGCTAATTGCGAGACAGAGTTACTTCAGTGTAAAAATAAAATTAGGTAAATAAATTAAACATTTCTTCTTCCAAATAATGCACAGATTTATTTTTATTGGTCATGGTATTTTAATATTTTAGACTTGTCATGGAGGAGTTAGCAATGGAGCAGCATAATATTAATCGAGAGGCTGATGAACATCAAATGATGGAGAGAAAAATCATGGGTGAAATGGAACATCTGCAAAATGAAGTAGAACAAGCTAAGCGTTCTGCAGAAATGGCAACACAATGTGCAGAGTCCTTAAAACAGGAGGTTGCCAATCTAGAATCTGCCATAGTTGAAAAGAAAATGCAAGTAGAGAGGCTCGTGGCTGATATGAAAGAAGCCAATTTACAAAGTTTAACAGTTTCCTGTCAAGATGAACAAGTCAAACATTTGTTAGAAGGTAAAATTGATTTTAATTATAAAATAATCTTTTTTTAAAAAATCAGTCATAACAACACTAATAATTGTAGGAGTTCATAAGCCAGGAAGTACAAGAAAAATGATAGGTTCTCCAAGACAGTTAGAAACTGCGGCGCCTACAAGTAAAAATCCACATGGCGTGTGGGTTTAATGGAGCAGAAGTGATCTCTATGAATTTATATATAATTATATAGCGAAAAGATATATAGTTATCTAGTTACTTAAAGTGTTGAGTCATAGAAAAATCATTCAACAAAATGTATGTTAAATCGAGTCAAATTAGCTTACGATTTGAAATTTTAAATAACCTATTTTTATTTTATATAATGATTGATATACCTATACATGTAGTATTACTTGTTTTTCTTTATTTTTAAGCGAATTTTTAGTAAGCACACACTGCCATAAGTGTTATCATATTTCGATTTAAAGTAATATTTATAGCTTTCACTAAAATTGTCACTTAAGTATTGCCTGAGCCATTTTGGCTATTGACCATAATTTGTTGTAATTAAAACATTTATTATTATTTTTTTATTTTAAATGCTTGTTTGCCAAAGTGTATTAAATTTATGTAAATTATCTCACATATAAAATGCACATATCATGTCAATAATTACTCACTGTTCAAAAACTTAAATTTTGAAATAAAAACATATGTCACAAGCCATGTTATTTTATTTCATGTAAAATGAAAAAAAAATAAGTAGATAATTCTTATTTTTAAAATTGTGACATTCAAGAACATTACGAAATAAATCAATAAATTTTTAAATAATAACTATCCATATTTATAAAGAATAGATATATTATTTTGTACAACTTGAAAATAATAAGAAATCTATTGTATTTATTTCCTTAAATAATTATTAAAAATTTTATGAAAGTCAAAAGTCTGAAGTTTAAAATACACTGTATATAAGTTGTAGTATAGTGTTCTAAACAACAGCTGATTTTAATAAGTGGTGGAAGTAAACATGAAATTCCAGCTGATTGTTGTCATTGAAAACGTAGACGTTTAAAACTTTATAAATAAATATTAAAGTATGACTGTTGAACTTTAATATTGAATACTTTAAAAGATTTTTATAATTTTGAAAAGAAAAAATTAAGAAATTTAAAGGATTCATATTTATTGAAAATGTGTGAGGTTAGGGTTTGTTTTTATTTCTTTAAATCACATATATACTGACAGATCAAGGAAAATAAGTATATCTATGAGAATCTAGCTTGATGTTAATATATTTTTTTAAATTAAAAAGTTAATTATCTTTGTGTAAACAAATTGTAGACAGTAATTTTCAATGAATTAAAATACAGTGAAGGTAAATTTATGATTTTTTATTTTATAATGTTGTAATTAATTGAAGATATTTATATTTTTATACGTACTATTACAGAAAACAATGAAGCCAGATTTAGCTTTAGCTTTAATTATAAAGAGATATGGAGAATGGCAACAAGTTGCTCCATATCAGCTTCCGTATCAGCAAAAAGCTGAAAGACAAAATCTTTTAAACTTATATAGACTATACAAAAAAATGAAAAAACAATACAATGATGAAACTAAAGAACAAGTTGTAACTGCTGTTAAAAATACATTTTACTCTGGTATAGAAGACTATGAGGAAGACAAAATATGTCAGGGTAATAAATCCCTATTAATTCATATGAAATCTATAAAACCTGAACATTATTTTGATTACATTAGAATGGATGTAGAAACATATAATGAATTGTTTGAACTGATAGAGAATAAGATTAAAAAACAGTTTTTAATCAAATATCCAGTATCTGCACATAAGCGTTTACAAATAACATTAGCATACTTAGCAAGTGGAAACAGCATGACATCGATTTCTACAGCTTTTCAAGTAGCAAGTAACACAGTTTCAAAAATTGTTACAAACACTTGTGAAGCAATTTGGGATGTTTTGCATGAGTTAGTACTTCCTTCACCAAACAAAGAATTTTGGAAGCAAAAAGCTCTCAATTTTGAATATAAATTAGGTTTTCCACATTGTCTTGGAGTTATTACTAAAAAACAACTAGTACTTCAGGTATTTTTAAAAATTTTAAATCCAAATGGATTATTTATTTAAAAAAATATTTAACATATTATTTTTATCTTTAGATTCCTGCCACTAGCGAATCAAATTACTGTAAAAGCAATGAAATCTTGATATTCTATGCTATAACAGATGCAAACTCTTGCTTTTCTGTAATAAACATTGGATTTGAAAAAACATTTAAGGAACAAATTATTTTTTCAGAAAGTACAGTTGATTCTAAATTGAAAATTAATGCATATAATATACCATCTGTATCGAAAATTTCAAAGGACAGTAAGGAATTTCCATTTGTATTTGTAGGAGATAAAGACTTTCCTTTAACTACTGAAATAATGTGTCCATATGAAGAAGACAATAATTTAGATATGGCACAGCAAATGTTTAACTACACAATAAATAATGTAAGGGAAACTGCTGATAATTGCTTTAAAATTCTTACTACACAGTGGAAAATTTTTCAAAAAAAATTTTCTACTAATGCTATTAATACTATAAAAATTACAAAAGCAGCAGTTTGTTTACATAATTTTCTTATGAAGAAAGAAAACTTGAAATCTGCTGAAAATAAAAGTTATTTTTTACTATCAGAATCAGAATTTAATAAAAAAATAAATGAGCTTGGGTGTAGTAATATAGGTATTTATTCTGAACACTCTGAAGATTCTACAATAGGAGCAGAAGATACTAGAAAGATGTTTAAAGAATTATTTTTTGATAATGGAGATGTATTATTGAAGTAAGATAAGATTAAGCGTAAAAAAGTCATTTTAAGGCCAATTTTTTTTATTGAAAACTACATATTTTTTAATATATACAATGTTGTTTGCAAAAAAATATTGCAAGTTATAAAAATAATTAATGTATATTTATTCTTATTTATACAGTATAAATAATTTAAATTTTTTACAAGACTTAAAATAAAATATAATTTTTACAGAATTATATCTGTTATTAATACTTAACACATTGCCTTATGAAATTGTAAGAAATGAAAATAATTGAAATTTACTAAAATTTGAGAATTCAATTATTTAAAAAGTATTTAACAGCAGTAGCTTTTTAATAATCGTGATCACTATTTTTTAATTCTAGTTCTTCTTCAACTTCATTCAAGCGAGTTAAAAATTCTAATTCAATTTTAGAACGTTCTCTATATGGTAATCTTCTTAAGCCTTCTCCCAATCTTATTAAAAAACCATCAATTGGAGAAGGTTTTTCAATAGGTTTATTTAAACATTCTAAAAATATTTGGTCAAAGTTGCTTATTTCCTCAGTACCTAAAATAAGGACAAAAATTTATTAAAAATTGTTTTCTACACTATGTACAATTAAGTTGCATATGGATACTTAAAATTTGAATTGTGCTATTTAAGTTCTTATTTTAAGTTAATCAAATAAGTTACAAACTTTTTATATTAGAAATATTTTCAAAATCTGAAGTTTCTTGATAATAAAATGTTGATTCTGAATTACTCTGTTCATCTGCATTAACTTCGAAGTCTGCTGCAGATTTGACTGATTCTATTTGTATATTTGTATGATTTTCTTCAGAAACTTCTGTTTGGATTGGAGATTTAATTTTTACTTTGGCAGTCCTTTTTTTTGGTGATTTACTAGGTAACAAACGTGCACGAGATTGTCTGACATTATTCATTGTTACCATTTTTCTATAAAAGAAAAATAAATATTTTATATAATAAAGTAAAGAATATAGAAATTCAATAATTAAAAAATCTTTGTTACATACTGATAATCTAAAGAATCATCCAGAAATTCCATTATTTTATGGTATCTGTAAGAATAAGGTCCATTCTTACCCCCTGAATATTCAAAACCTGCTCTTTTTGCAATTTCTTGTTTGGTTTGAAGCTTTTTTCTAGCTTTTAAATAGTTTTCTCTTAAATATTTCCATCGCATCTCTGCAGAATTTGGTTTTAATTGTCCTTGAAATAGAAATTATATTGTTGACTTACTAAATTTTAATAAGAGTAGTAAACTAAAATGTTAATTTTTCCAGAATGAATTTATAATAATCTAAAATTTTGAGCTGTTAGAATCAAATTTTACTTTAATGTTTAAAATTTTAAATACATTTTAAATTGGTACCATTCATGCATGTACTAATTTCTTGCCATAATACTTCTTTCATCATCTTCGTTCTGTGTTTTTGAGGAACTCTAAGATCATAAAGAGCTGGTCTTTCCTTTACCAAGCCAATAAGCATTTTATCCAGCTTAGCTTGTAATTCGCCAGTTTCATCTAACTCTATCATAACGCCTTTTTCTTTATTTTCTTTTTTGATGCTGGGAACTAAAATGTAAAAATTATTAAGCATAAAAATTAATATTCAGATAACTGCAAGTAATAACTATAAATAATAAAAAAAAATTCTACCCATAATTGCATTCTTATAAACTTCCAAATTCAAATAAAATTTTGAAAAAATTTTTTACTTAAGTAACATATGCGCTTCTTTGATCATTTAACTACTTTATCTCTTAAATTTCGTCATTTTATGATTACTATTTCACATTTATCACTTGTAAAAAAATAGATAATCACATAAAATGCAACTGCAAATGGCAAAATTGCACAAATAATCACAAATTACGACGAAAACAAGGTATAAACACTGAGATAACCTTAATAAAGTTGCAATCCCAAGTGATTCCGCGGAAGGTATGAACGGAAAATTGGAAAGAATGGACGAGTCCTGATTGGGCGTCTAATGTATAAGAGCGATTCTACAATCCGTACCGTTCTGTGATGCTGATGCGTATTTATATATATATATGTAGTTGTATGCAAGCAACGCGTTTGTTGCATTGGTTCCGTTTTTTCAATTATAGAATCATTTTATTGTGTATGTCGATTAAATAACAAATGAAAATAAACAGTGTGGGCTAACGAATAAATTCTGTAAACAGAAATTTTTATTAAAACACTGAGTGGTTATAATTACTTACACCTACGATGGCGATTTTTAAAGAGCACATACGTAAAAACAAATAATCATAATTTCAATGGTTATTTATTAGATTAAAATGGAATCAAAAAAGTTTTTCAAATTAATGATGAAGAAAGTAGAAGAGAGTAAGAATAATCCAATGAAACAGAAAAATCTAAAAAAAATGTTAACCTATTATTCAACATTGAAAAGAAAAGAACAAGCAAAGAAAATTATCAAAAGCACTGATAATTCAGACAATTATGTATGGGTAATTCAAGTTATTGACTCAAATAAAACAAATGAACAGAAGAGTACTTTTGGAATTTCTGAAGAAAATATGGACAGTAATGAAGAAGAAACACAAAGTATTTCCTTCTCGGATGAGATTTTAGTCTCTAATAATAAGTAATAAAATATAAAAATAATTTATTAATAAATTTGAAAAATTAATATATTTATTACTACTTTATAAATATTCTTTTTCAGAATAAATTTAACAACACCGGAATCTAATACAGTTAATGTTGCTCAAATAAGTAATAATGCAAACAAATTTACAACAGAAAATGAAAGCGGTGAAGAAACAGAGTATGAAATTGAATATTTAGATGACTCCCTAGAGTATTGCAGTATAAATAGTTTGTAATTTTGATCTTATATGAATATATATAGTATTGAATAAAACCTTTATTAATTTTAACATTTTTACAGATCAAATAATGAAAAATAATATTTATGATGAATCAAAAGAAATTACAGAAGAAACAAGTACACAGAATTCTTTGATTGATGATTTCTTACTGCAGTTAAGTGAAAGATTAAAAAAACTTCCTTACAGAACAAGATCAAAACTTGAAATTGAATTTCTTAGACGATTATTTGAATTGCAAGAATGTTTAAATTTACTTGATGATTAGAACTTTGAATTTTATACATTGGTTATCAAATTTAAACTTTTTAAAAAGTTATCATTTCTAATGAATATGTACCAAATCTTTAATTTAAGCAACTGTAATATTTTTTTTTTAAATATTATAAAAAGTTGCAATATAAAAAGTAATGTTTTAAAAATGCAAATCTGATATTAAGATTTTTGTTCTTCAATACTAATTTATTTTACAATAAATAAATGTTGCAACCATAGATACATAAAAAGTTGTATTATAATAAAACTATTTGAATTTCAAGTATTTTTAACATTGTAAATATTGTAAAAATTTATAATCTAAAATTTTAGACTTGTGAAGTGATAAGTGTAAAAGTTTCTACAAAGAGGAAAATTAAAAAAAAATAAAGTTAGACTGAAAAAATTACAAGGAGTTTTTAAGTACTATTTATTTTTAATTAATTAGACAATTTCTCAAAAAATCCAAAAAATGAAAAATTATAATAATTATTATTAAAAAATATTTATAAATAATACTATACATTTTGTTTTTATACATATTAAGCTTAAGGATATTTTATAATAATAATTAAATAAAATAATATTTTATATGCATTAAATCAGAATTTATGTAAAATTATAATACAGAGTAAATATGAAATTAATAAAACAAAAAAATTATTTTTTTGCCTAGCGGGGCGAAAGTACCACTTTTCCTCACGATGCCCGATTAAAAAAGTTGTAATTTCGACCTCGCTAGGCAAAAAAATAGTAT
>JAPYZB010001190.1:0-20563 GCA_030522745.1 Eupelmus kiefferi | reverse complement strand
GCATGTTTGTCACCCTCGCCTTCGGCTCGGGTGACAATTATCATGCGATCTGGGACATTCTTTACTTTTGCTCCCTAGGTGTGTAATGTACTATATATTATTGCGTTATCTTTAATATTGTATTAAATAAATTTTTATATTTTTTAAAAGAGTCATCTTATAAATATATTTAATTTCCCTCTATTACTATAGAGATGGGCTTTATCAACATTTTCTAATTTTGGATTCCATACATTTTCTTCGTATATAATAATACTGAAGTACTTTCCAAATGCCAAACTGACATTGCCAGTTTTGCCACTTGCGAGAGCGAGAGCGGCAGATCCGCAGTTGCCACCTAGTGACAGTTCCCGCAAACTTACATTTAACTCCATCTTCAGGTTAAAACTGGATTCACAAAATAATTCGAAAAAGTGCCCGGTCTTCACATCAGGTTTGCGCGCGAGAGAGTGTGATCGTAATAATAGTAATTTTTTATTTGGAAGTTAATTGTTCAAAATGTCGCTTTGGGTAGATAAATACCGGCCTACTAATCTTACAAAATTAGATTACCATGTAGATCAAGCTCAGCGATTAAAAAACATGGCAAGTAATTTAAATTACTAGAAACTTAATCAAAAAGAGGTTACAACATAAGTTTTGCGCGGGAAGCAGTGGCTACTTATAATATTTATTATATAAAATATCAAAACAATAATAACAATTATATATAGATTGAACAAACAAAGAGTTTTAGATACATTAATATTATTTGTTTGTCTTATTGTTAATATTTCAAATGAAATATATTTCAATTATAATTCAATTTGAAATTATAAATATCAATTTCTTTTGTTTTATAAAGGTTCAACAAGGAGATTTCCCTCATTTATTAATTTATGGACCACCAGGTGCTGGAAAAAAAACTCGAATAATGTGTATACTTAAGGAACTTTATGGTAATGGAGTAGATAAGTTAAGAATGGAACCCATGCAGTTCGAGGTTTGCTTATTTGTTTTATCTACTTTATCCAGATTTCCTAAATTAATGTCAATTAAAATAAAAAGTTTATTTTATTATTAAATTAGACTCCATCGAAGAAAAAACTTGATATTATGACAATCAGTAGCAATTATCACATAGAAGTAAATCCAAGCGATGTTGGTATTTATGACAGGGTAGTTGTTATGGACCTTGTCAAAACAACTGCTCAGACACATCAGATTGATCCAAGTGGTCAAAGGGAATTCAAAGGTGAAATGCAATAATAAGTATTTTAAAATAAAAAAATAATATTATTGTTCTATAAGTACAAATTAATATAGATTTTGTTTTTCAACGTTGATGGTCATTTTTTCTTATTTTTATGATATAATTTTTATAGTAGTTAATTTTAATTTCATTAAACATAAATATTTTTTTAAGGGATAATTTTAATGTCAAATTAAAAAAGTGGTAACAGTTTTTTTTTTGTTTTACAGTTGTTTTGTTAACAAATGTTGATCATTTAACAAAAGATGCCCAACATGCTCTTCGTCGAACTATGGAAAAATATGTAGCCACTTGCAGAATAATTCTCTGTTCCAATTCAACATCTAGAGTATTGCCTGCTATAAGGTCAAGATGTTTAGGCATAAGAGTTCCTGCACCAACAATAAATGAGATAAAATCAATTCTGCACTTTGTAGCTAAAAAAGAAGGTCTTACTGTTCCTGATGAACTTGCTACAAGAGTTGCAGAAATGAGTGGCAGGAATTTAAGGAGAGCAATCTTAATGTTGGAGGCTTGTAAAGTTGAACAGTATGTATTTTTAAATTTAAATATTAAATTATTTAATATATTAAAAAGGTAAAAAGTAAACAGCTTAATGATTACAGTTTAAGTTAAAAGTTTATAGCAATAATTTTTAATAAATAATATTAGACATCTATCCCAACTTTTTGCTACTAAGCCCTGAATCTCGAATATATTCCAATTTTTGTAGCTCATTTAAGCAAACAGTCCAAAAAATATTGTTTCATTTGAATTCTTATAAAGCTAAAATACAGAAGATTTTTTTAACAAAGTAATCAACAGTGAAAAAGTAAAGCTTTTATTTACAAACATACCACTGACCCCAAAGTGGTGTATAGAAAATAACAAACAATTGAATGTTAAAGAGTTAATCAAAATTAGAGAATTTTGATCTTTGAAAAATTAAAATTGAATGTACTGACATTATTAATAAATTTTCAATCATTTTTAACTTTTTACTTAATGGCCTGTTTTATTTAAAAAAAGAGCTTAATTAAAATCTGATTTTTTTCAATTCTGATTGCATTTCTAAAACAATTTTTCTTTAACATTTTTTGACAAAATTATGGGGATCATATTTATTACTTAGAAAAATAGATAATAAAAATTAAAGGAAAATTGTGATATAAAAGCTTAATTTAATTTAAATTACATAAAAATCATTACTAATATTTCAAATATTCAGCACCCAAATATAATAATAAAATAAATCATGATAGATATTTTAGAAAACTGAATTAAAACAAATTTACAATGAATTATATTGTATTTAATGATTTATTAAAAAACATTTACAATATTTAATTTTTAAACTACTTTTTACAGGTACCCATTTACTGCAGATCAAAAAATTACAGAACCAGACTGGCAAGTTTATATTAAAGGTATTGCAAATCTCATGGTTTGTGAACAAAGTGCAAGAAAATTGCTGGAAATTAGAAATAGATTTTATGAACTCTTGACACATGCTATTCCAACAGATATTATTTTTAAAGTTTTGTTACAAGAAGTCACGAAAAAATGTGATTTACAGTTAAAAATAGAAATTGCAACAGTTGCAGCAGAATATGAACATAGAATGCATGCTGGATCAAAAGTAATTTTCCACTTAGAAGCGTTTGCTGCGAGATTTATGGCAATTTACAAAAAATTCATGGATGCTTCTTTAGAAGCGTTTTTGTAAAAGTTGTATTTAAAAGTTATTCTATTTTTTATAAATTAAATTATTATTATACTTATATACTTAGATAATTAAGTTGTTGTAATACTTTTTCTAATAAATAATTTTATTTTACATGGTACAGGGTCTGAAATTTGCACTTATAATTAATTTTAAGTAAATTGGCAGATTTAGAGGGCTGCAATAGCTAATGCTGCAATGGCTGAAATACCAACAACTGTCCAACCGGTACTGTAGACTTCTTTAATGGTTAAAAATTTACCTAAATCCCAAGCCTAAAAAATGAGTTTTGATTAATTTCGTAATTATGTTTAATTATAATCTTTATATAGTAAAAATTTTTAATACCAAGTGCCTTAGTCCATTAAAGTAGTGATACGTTAATGGATAAACAAATAATGTTTTCCCAAGGAAAAGCACTGCTGATGGTAAGCCCCAAGCAGCAATTGCTTGAATCATACACGGAATCCCTCCAGGAATAAACAGAGTTCCTAATAAAAAATATTTAAAAATTATATTAATTACAAATTATTCACAAATAATTATTATGAAAAATTCAAGTTAGTGAAGTGCAACAGCTTCTAAATTTTCTGTCGTATTTACATAGTCAAAAATTTAAATAATTTTATGAATATTTTTCAAATTTTATATAATTAAGAAATAATATTAGAAAGTATCCTATCACATTATTTTAATATAAATGATATTTTTATTAAATGAATTGGTATTAAAATGGATTTAGTTTTTGTATCTAACAGTATTCTAACAAATTTAAGTAATGCTGTCATGCAGGGTAAATCTGTTATTGAAATTTATATATAAGCAAATAAGTAATTACCAAGACCAAGAAGCATTGCATATGAACTCAGGATGATACCAGTTGCTCGATGAGATACTGACAACATTGATGTTAGTTGAACTTGGTATATCGTCAAATGGGGAGACATAGGTCGTTTAAGGCGCATGTTCTTTTCATCGTGAGTTTCACAGAGTGGTTGCTTTTCTGAAATTGTTGTTGTTGAAGCTCGCAGTGCAGGACTAATTATAATAAATTATTATAATTATTATTTCATGAATTGACATATTTTATAAATATTAGGTTATTGTTATATAACTTACTTGGATGTGTATAAACAGCGAAAATTACGAAGGTCCAAACTTTTTCTGCATAACAGTCTAAAAATATTTGTAATAAATTTGACATATTCAGTATGGATTTAATTGAGAAAATATTAGAATGGTCAATATTTTATAGTTGAATGACATGTCAACAAATACTAACCTTGTATAAACGAGGGCCATGGTTGCGTTTGAAATTACTGAGATAAAAAATGATTTTATTATTTTTTTTAATTCATACAAAGAATAATAAACTATCTTACTTATCTAAGACCGGCAATATCTATTTAGTATAAGTACACTTACTATTACTTCGTATTTTCGTAGCCTGACCACTATGTATATGTAGAAATATATCTATCAGTCTGAAGTAGGATCGCCACGAACTAGCTAATACATCAAGATAGAAATTACTTTGGTGAATGACAGAATGACAAAAAATCGATAATAATTTCGCTATTTATATTTACCTATAGGTATTTGAGCTTTGACAATTGTTATACGTAAGTAGTTTTATCGTTATATTTAGTTACATAATTATAACATATAATAATGTACATATATACACAAAGAATATCATAAAAGAATTAGGACAAAGTTGCATATTTTTAATTTTCATTTTTTAAAATTAAAATTTTTACATTTCAAACTTACGTTTTTCTGTTTGTTTCAATAATTTATTTACAAGATTAAAAAATTTTTTTTACAAAAAGTTCATATACGTGGGGTTAGAATGTCCGTATTATAAGAGAAAATTTAATAATCAAAGTTTAATAAAAAAGAAAATAATTGTGCATACAAAATTAATGGAAAATAGAGTTTTTCTATGCAATGGGAGGAAAAACACTTTTTTCCTAATACTGTAAAATAGGGAAAATTTTGTAAACTAATGTATTTTATAATATTAAGTTTAAAAACTTTTTTAAAAATTTGGAAAATTTAAAAATTTTGTAATAATTTAAAATTTTGTATAATAAATAATTTAAATAATTGTAAAGCCTCAATTGTCCACCCTTTTCATTGTACAAAAAAGAGCCAACGCATGCCACGCGCAAGAAATAGGCCCTTTTCCATGCCTAAAATTGGCAGAGAAAGTTGAGCATTTCGAGCGTATTTTATAAAACAGGGCGGAAATGTGGATATTTACGATTGAGTTGTGTACGACTCAAAATGCACAATTCCCTCTACCAATTTTAGGCGTAAAAAGGGCCTTTCTTGCGTTCGTTGGAAAAAATACGGTGTGTAACGTGGAAAGAAAGGCTTTTTCAGACTCGGGTAAGGTGTTTTCAGCACTCGTGTACGCCTCGGGCGGCTTCGGCGCCCTCGACTGCGACTCGTGCTGAACACCTCACCCTCGCTAGAAAAAGCTTACTTTCTCCCCTTGTTGCACAATGTACTATTTCGGTATTAATGAGAGGGAAATGACTTTTCTACACTCAGATATTGTGTCTATTTTGGGCGTCCTTGACTCCCACTCGTGCTCCAACATCATTTTGAGTAATGTTAAGGATGTGTTTCATCGATTAAATACGGCTAATAAATTCATATATCTGTCATTTGCAAAGGTTCAAATACCATTAATGTTCTTAAAGTAAAAATCTGAATAAAAATCTGAACAAACAAAAAAGGAAGAAAATGAAACAATTAATTTTATTTCATTTTAAAAGTTGATAAAATTTATGTAACTTTTTGTTATGGCTCGAAAAAGTTCTAGGTAGTTTTACTTCGAGTTTTAAGATATTATTTTTTTAATCTTACTTTTAATTTATTGGAGAAATATTATCCAGTTTGCAAGGGCTCGATAAATCCCGGTAAAACTCTCATATTGATATCGGATTTTCCATATTTATATTAGCATTGTTTTTTCGATAAATTTATCAATAATTAGGGGTGGACGAATTCAGTATTTAATTCCTTAAATGCAAATACAAAATATATATTGGAAAATACAGTAATTAAAATACTTTTTCTCCACACGGCACGTAAAGTAGTGCGTACTGTACGCCCTGCGGGCGAAATCTACAGTACCTATAACCACGGGAGTAAGTAAAGCCTTCGGCTCGGGTGACAATTACGCGTAGTCTGAGACATTCTTTACTTTTACTCCCTAGGTGCATAATGTACTATTTAGATTACAGTATTTTAACTATTTTTTCTAATTTCAATATTGAAGTATAGTATTTAAAAATCTTTTTACAATTTGTCATTTGTTTATAAATTCTATTTTTAATTTCCAAACTAATCAGATGAATTTCAAATACTGCATTTGAAATACTTTAATATAAATATTGTATTTCAAATGCATTTGACCCAACTAAAGTATTTAAAATACTTATTTTCCAACACTATATCCATCAGATTTTATCGAATACTTTCCACCTGTTAGGCTTTTGCAAATTTACAAAATCGTTTTCAATTGAAATTGAATTTAGCTTCATGTATAATGTGCAACTTTTACATTGTGGTATCTCGAAATCATGTGTACAATTTTTACAATTTACATCTTTGAAGTTTTTTAAATTAATTTATCAAATAATCAAACTTGATAGTTTGTTTTAAGTTTTTTTTAATAATTATTATTTATAATTATGTTCACCGCTATTTAACTGTTATAAATAATCAACAATCTTGATAATGCATTGTGCAATAAGAGAGGAAAGTCACAGATTATTTCTGGTGCAAAAACTTACCAAATTCTCGAGTCCTTTTGAAATAAATGACCAAGAATTATACTTCGAGCTTTTATAAATATATTTATAAAGATAGTGACATCTCAAGTTACCGTTTTTAAAATTTGCGATAATAATGAGCTACGTTATGTCTTAGGACAATGCTTATGGTTTGCATAGTTAAAATCAAAATGAAGTTAAGATAGATTAAACCCTACACTTTTAAAAAAATGTAATAAACTTATATAAAAATTAACATTTCTACTATGCTTAGCCATAAAGGATAAATTAAGATATAACTATAAGAGTTACTCTATAAATCAATGCATTAATTTTTGATCATTTTTTGTTTTAAATAAAATAAAAATCACTTCATTATTCAAACCCTGTTCTTCCCTAAATATTTATTGACTTTAGAAAAGAAAAATAAGATTTGTATTTACTTATCCATATTTAATATTGATATATTGACAATTTCATTACATACGTACATACACAATGAACTCTCAAAGTTCATATAATTCGATTAAATATGTTAATTACAATAATAACTGTGTGTGATGATATTCATACGTGTCAGTAATAACTAATGCACACAAACTGTGATCATTCTCGCGGATAAGTCGCATATGTATACAATCAATGTTTCAATTTTTTCAGAAACCAATGTTTCACATTTACAATGGTTTTCAAAAATTTAAAAGTATCCATATCATAAAGTCATGAAAGGAATATTATCGCTTTTGAATTATTCACACAGAATTTTAAAACCAATTTGCGATTGCTTACGATATTTATTAACTATTTATTTAGCAGTAATGCACAGTACGAAAAAGTCAAGGAAAATAATTTTAAATATCTGTTTCTGTAAACTTCAATTTAAAAAATTTAATTTATTTCTGCTGATACCGAATTAGAAAAAATGAGAGGATTTTTTTTAAATAGAAGATTAAGTTTTTAAAAATTTTTTCATTATCTTTCATCATGTATTTTTGTTCAAGCTGCCGCAATGACCCACTTAAACTTTTTCTCTTTTAGAAATAACATCGAGTACTGAACATTTTTTACAGTCGATGATTGGCCTTGACGTCATCAATGACAGAGTCGCTAGTTTTTATTTCATATATATATATTCTAACCGCGAGAAACGTAGTTTATATAATTAGGCGGATCGCACGATTCCGCGCACCTACCAACATCGGCTCAACAATCATTCTTTTATCAGCTTCACTACGAACTTAACTTTCGGTGGCGTTTAATGAACACGAATAAACACTACCTAGCCTTGCTATATAAACGACAGACTTCGACCTCATCTACCATTATTTCAATATATCTCATAATGGTTTACAAATCGAGTGGCTTTTAGTAATAATAAACGCACTCAAGTTCAACAAGCCGTTACTTCAATTTAGAGGAATCTCAAAAAAAGAAATTATTCACAAATCACTTCAAACAGTATATAGTTATATATGTTAGCAAACATATACATAGATAAAATTCATTTTCGATTATACAATTTGATATGAGTCGCGCTTAATTTATGTATAATCTATTTTTTTGAGAAATCCAAACTTAGTGCAATTACCAGTCATAAAAATATTATATATAAATTATTGTTTATACAATCGCACATGCAATTTCATATCGAATCGTATGTATAATTTATATATAATAATTTTGTTCTATAGAGGACATAATTAATAGTGACCACTAAAAACGCTTCTTAACTTGGTTTAAATTAAATGTACAGTTTTTATATCACGACTAACAAACAAATATTTACGCTGCATTCGTACATGCATCCTTTTGTCTCTCGCCGCTCCTTGAGAACTTAAAGAGTCTTTATTTCTTGTTTATACTAAGTTTTCTTTATTTATTTGTAAGCTTACATCTAAAGTGTCTTTGTGGAGGCCACGTTCAAGCTGACTCGTTAAATAAAAGTCGTCCTTTGCTAAATTGTATGAGACTTGGGTCAATATATGAAAAGTTTTTGTCAGAATGTATCTACCTATGATCTCCTTTAGACGAATTTTTCTAAACATGAATCAAGTCAAATGAAATCAAATCGTTTGTTCATGGAAAAATTGGCTAACGAAATAATTTTTAATTTAGTAATTAAACATTTAATTTAATAATCAACTAGTCTATTTATGAATTATCGAAAAATAAAAAACGATAATATTTAATCATTTTTGTACCTTTAATCATCTTATGTTTCGATTTATTCATTATTGTTGTTTGTAGCTATCTAGTCATTCATATGAAAGAGAGTAAATTGAGCTGAAATTATTTACATATTTATACAATTAAACTATGTAAAAAAGTAAAAAATAAATCTTATAAATTAAAACATTCCAAAAACAAACGATTCAAGATTTTTATATTTTAGAGGAAAATACCTCTCATAGAAACAAATTTTATTATCTATCAAGGAGATAACTACCACAAGCTAATTTTATGGAAACGTAACCAGGACATCGATGTCTGTATCCAAATTCCAAGTTAAACAACAATGGATTAAAAACCAGTCCCCAAGTCTTTCACTCTTAATAAATATAAATTGCTAGAAAATAATAGGAATGTCTAGGAAGAAATTGATGATTTGGACATAAATTGAGGAGTTTGCTTAGCTAGTCTTTAATCATGGTAAATCTTTCTAAAAAGATGCACACTTAATTTTGTGTTCCTTTGTTAGTCTGGCATAGAGTAAATGTACACAATTCGTTTTCAAAGAGTAGCCTCTAAAATTTTGTAAAAATATATTCTTAATACTTTAATGAGATCAACAACAATAAATTATTTTTTTTACATTAATTATCTCCAGACAGTTTTTTAGTACTGTAACCAGACTAACAAAGTTAAACATTCTGCATAAGTACAAAAAATATTTAAAAAAAAAATTGGAATAGTAATTGACATCTTTGTGAAACCTTTAGATTTCAGATAAATCAAGAAAATTCATTTGTGAGATTCGGATCAAAAATCAGCATTTAACTTGTACCAAGAGAAAAATGAAAATCTCTTTAATACTTAAGATTATGCAAAAAATAGCAAAGGAGTATTAGAAAAATAGTTGCCTAGTAACAAAACAACAATTATTGGGATATACTAGAAGACAAACTGGAAGAATTTGGCAGATAAATCCTCAATTAAAATTTTTAGGGAAACATAAGTGAAAATAAATTGAATTCATAATGAAAAAATTTTTTTGATACTCCGTGCGCAAAGCTTGATTTCGCACACGCTTAAACAACAAAGCGTATGCTAAATCTCGCTTTGTGCACGTTCGTATAAAAAAGTACGGTTCGATATATGAGCGAGGAAGTGATTGTCAGTGAAATCACTTTCTCGCACTAGTATTGAAACGTACTATTTTTAAATATTCAGGCTTATTATAAAACTATAATTTATAGCCAAAAGTATGAATAAAGTTATTATTATTATTAAAAAAAAACTAGAAAACTCGAATAAAATCTATCAAAGAATTGTTTAAAGAAACTTATTTTCACAAATGTTTCCCTCTAAAAAAGAGGTGTGGACAACCAATATTTAACCGTAATAAATTAATTTCTTGCGTTATACGTACTTCTGTAGACATTCAAGTATTCTTAAAAGTTAAAAAAAAGTCTAAGAAACTTCTTTGCTTGGCTTATACACTTGGTATCACGCATGAACATTTAACGGACTGTATCTGTAGGTCAGACATTACTGTCAGGTCTTTCACTTAAGCCCATTGGCTGAGCATTTTCAACTAATGTTGATTTTGTATTTGTTGGTATTCCTTGTGAATCAGTTACAACTGCTGATCTCATTTCATCTCTCGATGCCCTAAAAAATTAAAAAATTTGATTAGTCAAGATTATATTTATTTCATATACACTACATCAAATAATTATTATGTTACAATACATGATTACTATTATTATGAAAATAGTGATTATATACACATATGATGCTCTAAGCTACATAAATTACATAAAGATATAAACATTCTCTGAAAATTCTGACAAACAATACATAGAGAAATATTTGGCATCAGCTTTCTCTGAAAAAAACTTAATGTCTTTTTCATGAAATGTTCTATAAGAATGAAAATAAGAGAAAGGATTCTAAAATACAAATGTTCCTAAAAAGCAGGTTTCATTTGTAAGAAACTCCAGAAATTCAAAATTATTATTGAATCTGTTAATTTGTTTCAGTTTCATAAAGTTAATAAAAATACTGAAGTCTCTTTAAAAATATTAAGCAAATGTTGCTACAGGGTACATTTATACACTAAAGGAACCAAGCAAGTTTGGGATATTATGGAGTGTGATTCTATTATTGCCTGGTTAGTGGAGAATTGCGATTAGTATTTTTCAGCTTATGTTGGTCTCCAGACATCAGGATCCTCCATAAGGGTAGTGTGATGATCACCAGGTGGAACTGGCTCTTGAGGAGAGCCAACAGCAGATGTGGGCAGGCCTGTTGCATCTGCCCCGCTACCTCTGTTATTTTATACATTTCACAGTTACATACACATTGGGCTTTTGAATTATGTAAAAGCTATTTATCGCGTGTTAAATGATAAAAAATGTTAAGTGAAAATCCACAAAAATTGTACTTCAAAAATGAAAACGAAATGTATGATGTGTTTTCAAAATTGAACTTTAAGTAAGCAAATATTTATCCTCTTAAAGTAATACATCATCAAGTAGTTAATTCACAGCAATTTCATTCGTTAGATCTGATGAGTGTCAGGCATACCAATCTATTATTAACTTAGTCACGTATGTAAATGTCTTTTTATGTCACTTGTAAGAGTTTTTTTAATCAGTAAGACTTAAATGAAAAAAGCAATAGCATTAAAAACTAATTTTATTGATTAAGAATAGAAAAACTGATATTAGTTTGGAACTATGTTTTACACTTTTTTTAATGTTTATTTTTATTTATTCAAACGTCTGTAAATATTCTTTTAGTTTAATATTTACAAATTATGTAATTAACAAATAAGCTAACAGTATTACATAACAATCTTTACTAGTATTTAATAATTTACATTATAATATTTTTATTTGATTTTAATTATAGTATGAAACTTTTTTAATGAAAAAAAAAATTTTTTATAGTAATAAATTTTAATTTAATTTTTATACTTACTTTTTGCCAACTGACATCATGCCATAGATTACACCAGTACCAAATATCAGCCCACTACCAAATATAATGGTCCCTCCTCTACAAAGGAAGATCGGAGCCACTGCTATCCTGTATGGATAATAAATAATGTAGATGGTTGATTGAATTTATTGTTCACTCCAAGGTATTTTAAGGAAGAAATAATGACTCTGTTGATCTCTGCGAACCAAAGCTTATTTATTCATTGCAGACGTTTTGAAGAAATAAATAAGCTTTGGTTCTCGGAGATCAACAGAGTCATTATTTCTTCCTTAAAATAATTAATGTCAGTAATAGATTAAAAAATTATTATAGCATTCAAAATTAATTATCATTTTCATGAGTATTAAATTATTAACACATAAAAAATAAGATAGTTTAAAATAATTTTGTTCTATTGCAATAGTTAACTTGAATGCAATACTTACAAACAATAACCAGCTGCACGATTCCAATATGGTCTTTTATCTACCCATTCACTAAAGTTTTGAACAAATTCAATAAACATACAACAACAAGGTGCTTCAATTGTAATAACTAAAAATCCAGCAACCATTTGCCATAAACCAGCTAGGAAACAGTCTATGCCGAATATTACAAAAGGGATATTCCAAGCTCCCATAAATATTGCAACTAGAATAAAGAAAAAAATTTGATTATTATTTGTATAAGTAATAAATTATTTTATTAATTAAATATTTAAAGTAAATTAGTAACTAAGAAAATATTAAATAAAAATGAAAATTTGGAATTCATACAAAGAAAATCTGTTTATAAGATTTCTTTAGGTAAGGCTATGTAAATGAGTGAATATTGTATTAATGTGGTATTTGGCAAAATGAAAGATTATAAATTTTGAAAATACAGTGCACTTGCAGCAAGTTGAGATGTATATTGCTTGTGGCATTTCTAAAAATAGATTTCTTTGTTGTGAAATTAAACAAAAGAGATTCATAAGCTGTGAACTTTTTATAACTATAAAGTTTCATAATATTTACATCAAATAATTTGGAGAAAAGCTATAGTAATCACAATTCATATTTTCTTATTTCAATCTAAAATTAAAAAATAGTTAAATTCTGTATTAATTTAATATATAATACATAAAATTTTTTATTAAGTAGAATAAGAAATTCAGTTCATCAATCATGCTTTGTAAACTTAATGAAACATACCGAAAGGAAATTATAAAAACTAAAATTGATCGATACTCGACAAAGTGTTTAACAAGCCTTTTAAAACCATCATCAACTTTTAAACGATAAAAGACATCTAGCAATCTCAAGAGACTGAGAGTATTGATTCAATAGAACCTAAATCAATACGTAAATCAGCCTCATCAAAATTAATCATCCCGACAAAAAGTCAAAAAACATCTCTCGTCGCAGCCCTCCGGAGCATTAAAAACTCCCATCCCAGAGCTCGACAGCAGATGCAACAATATTGTTCGAAGGGGTAGGCACTGTGGCCAGGTGGAGTTAATAGCAAAGAGAAAGTCTGAATTACTGGCGCCTCCGACGGTGCCGAGCCCACGGCCAGCGTACTTCATCCACCAGGGCACGTCATCCTTGGCCTGGGGGTCCTGTCCGGGCCTCTGCATGATCGCCGCCAACTTCTCGCCGAACGACTGTGCGTGCACGTCAAAAAATGAAAGTTAGAACAGAGAGAGCCTGGTTAGAACTTGGGCCGAATGGAAGGGAAAAAAAAGTCAGTATCACGGAACTCACCATTTTCGGAGCTTATTGAGCGCAGGCAGTCGACAGCTACACAGGCAGCACCTCCTCGCCGTCAGCTGACAGCGAAACAGTCTCGTCGCCACGCAAAAGCTGCCCCGCACACGCCACGCACTTCTCTCTCTCTCTCACGGAGACAGTCAGATCTTAGCACTCGCAATGCACACACTGGCGATATCGTGTATGTTGACGTGCAGAAAAATAATCGACCCCCCCGTCGAGTTGCCAGCTCAGGCCGCTAGAGGCGCTCGCTGCCTTTCAAAATCCTCCTACCTTCGATCACACGCCGACGGCTTATGCCTTCGTACTGTACGAGCGCATGCAGAGAGAGTGAAAGAAAAAACGTATTCGGCTTTCGGATCTAGATATAGGGGGAGGAGGAGGGCTACGTAGCTGCGAGGCTTGTGGGGGAGTAAAAAGGCGGAACGATATATAGACGTGAGAAGGAAGAGGTGGATTTATCGGACACGCGCGCACGATTTTTCTCTCGATAAGGTTGCGGGAGAGAGTAGCGCTAGCTGGACGTTGTGTGTTTCGGAGCATGATGACACGGAGTTCGATGAGTCAATGATTTGATGTTGGCTTTTTGTTTGTTTGAAGGAGGGCGGGGGAAATTTTTGTTAGGTTTTTAAATTTGGGATGATTATGTGGATGTGCAATACAGTAGGCTTTTGAGTGGATAATCAATAACGGTATAATAGCTGATTGGGATGGAGTAATTGTTCAATCAATAAGTTAGACTAAGGAACAGTTTAATAGTTTAATGTTTTGTCGAATTTTTGTCGTTCTACTTCTAAATGAAAAGTTCTCCTGAAATTGTTTAAAAAGTATTGATTTTTCTTTTAAAATATTAGATATATTTTATTTTTTATCTATACATGTTTTAGATTAGAAAGGTTGTCTTCAACAAAACTAGATAAAGTGGAAAATCGAACGATTTTAACATAATACTCTTTTATCAACTGTGAACGTCAGTACGCTACACTTAAAACTATGTAGAACATCCGTTACGGTAATTAATTGGACCGCTATGCGTTAATAAATTCGCATTTCCGTAATAAATATATATATTTTACGATTTCTTCAGATTACATTATAGTAGATTTAGATGATCCATAAGAAGACATCATTATTTTTACGATAAAATTTTAAAAATAAAGGAGCAGAAAAAATCGTGATTTATAATTTTTAAGCTGCAGGGCAAAAATTGAAAAAAACTACAAATTCTTTGTTGCATAAGATTTAACAATATATTTTCATAAATCTTCCGACAGATTTGTTCCAGTATATACAAAATTAATTATTCATGTACAATCATAGTCGTCGTTACAAACTTAAAAAAGTGTGCCATGCGCGCATTTATTTATTTTTTCATCGAGTATTGTTCAGTCCTCACGTAATTTGTGACATGATCTCTGGTGTATTATACTTCGTTTTTTTCTTAGATTATAATGTGAGACTGAGAGAGTGCATCATCCAGGCTTGGCTTATTTTTCGCGGGGCTGCAATTCATATATTCGTATATATACTCATGCGCGTAAATGAGAAGGGCTAATGCTCGTGTTGCGGATTTTTTTTAATACGCGTACAGTTGGTTGTATTTCGTTTGCTTGAAACTTTAAAATTACGGACTTATTAATCCTACGACTTGAGCCTTAAAAATACAAACAGCTGTTGCATTTTTTTACTTTACTTTTTTTTCGTTACAAGAAGATTGACTTGGCTGAACACAGAACTTTTTTTTTCAGTTACTTTAGCAATACACATGCATTTTCACTTCATCAAGCAAGAGTTTGGCATTAATTATTTTATTACTTAATTATAATAATTTAATTAATTTCTTAATGACAAGATTACGATCTCGTACAGAACTATACAATCTATGTATTGTTTGTGTTTAAAAAATTCTTTTCATACTCAATTTTCCAGGCAAAATCTATAATTGTGATACTTTTAGCGCTAAACACTCTTTATTCACGAAAGACGAAAGCTGTTTCATAAACAGAGTTTCTTAAAACTACTTTAAAATAACTTAAAATAATAAAAAATTTTATAACAACTGTAAAATGCGTAAGCAGTAAGTAATTAATATGCAGAATTTGCATATTAAACAGTTTAGGCTAAAAAACCTAACATTAAAAATTTTTAAATTAAAAAAAAAAACACAATAAAATGCATATTTTTGGCTGTAAAAGTCTATTGAAAGTAAACTTAATACAAAAATTCAATGATCAATACTTCACACATTTCATTTTTTTAGACGGAAAATTGTAAAAATCATCTAAAATTGATGGACATTTGACGTATATGAAATATTTTACGGCATAAGCCGAAACGAAGAAATAAAACATTTCTGTTAAAAAAATAAACGAATCCCCTTAAATTATATGTCTATAAAATTATAGTTTCAACTTTAAGTGAACCTACCTATAATAAAACAGTCCCTGACTTTGGGCACGAAATGACCCTTCACTTAAAGTATACGCATTTATTTATTTCATCTATTGATAAACGTAAGCTGCTTCGTTATTATTACCTCATATTGGTTACTTAAGTCTTTGAAAATTATTCATAAAACGTTGCCTCTGATTATTGACAGTGATGCGCCCAGAATCTCAGTAACGCCTTCGTTGATGCAATGAATTACACAAGAGGTTAAATCCAGATAAAATTATATCGTGTGTCATTTTTGAAGAGCCTCTTTGATTCAATAAATGTGGGAGAATTTACAAAATATAATTTAAGCTGGCAAGTAGTAAGTTATCTGCAAATTAGTACATCTGGAGGACATAGAAATTTTTGAAAGACGATTGGGTGTAAAAATTTTACAAATAAATAAATTATTTTATTACGTTGATTGTTCTTTTAAATAATATAAAATTAATGAATATATAAAAATTACTACTTATTCAGGTACAATTTAAGTTTAAGCAGTATTAAATGATACAGATTAACACACTAGTTTGAATATTTTTTTTTAAATATTCTTGATAAACTTAAAGTGAACAATCATCTTCAGATGTAAAATAAATTTAAGTTTGTTTTATGTAAAAACTAGTTATTGTAATAAATATTAATGAGAAATCCATAATATCTTCAACTAACAAAATGCAGAAATCTTTTAATTTCATTTTAAACCTAAATTGAAGACTAAAAAAGTTTAGAATCTTATTTTAATTTACTTTAATAAAAGACTAACAATGAACAGACTTTTCCATCGTTGTATATTCTATGTCCTCTCAGAAAAGATCAGCAGTGCGTGTACTCGTTCGTGTGTATGTACACAAAGTTGGAAGAAAAAAAGAGATATATCAGTGTTTTTAACTATTAAATGATGCTCATTGAGCGCCGATAACGCTTCCTTGTGTTGGTCGAGTTATTCGGTTGCAGGGGCGCAGAAATCGGTGCTGGGGGAGTTACAGGTGTTACTGGAGTCACCGGCGTCGTCAGAGGCGTCGTCGTTTCAGCCGTGGTGGAGGCTGAAGTGGGGGGCCTGAGCTACCAAATGTAGTTCTCAGTCTGGGGTGCGCGCATCACACCGACGCCACCACCGAGGCGCCGATAGTTCATGCAGCCGCAGAGCCGCCACTGGTTCTGCTCGGGGTCATAGACCTCGATCGTCTTGAGGTAGGCCGTGCCATCGAATCCACCTACTGCGTAAAGCTGGCCATTGACCACTGCTAGGCCGACCTAAGTCATAAGAAAGGACAAAATTTATTTGATACATTGATCTTATGTGGTCTTTATCTTATGTTAAATTACTAAGATTTGGTTACTCGTAAACTATTTTAAAATCTACTTGAAATTAACCAACTCACCCCACTCCTTCTCGAGGTCATAGCGACGATCGGGCTCCAAGAGTTGGTATGGGGATTGTAGCGCTCGGCACTAGATAGCTCCATGCAATCGTCTCTACCGCCGACTGCATAGATGAGATTATTGAATACCGCACAGCCTAAGTGTTTACGTCTCGTCGACATCGGCGAAACCTGCGACCATTTGTTCTGCCGTGGGTCGTAGCGCTCAACTGTATTTAGAGGTGATTGACCATCGGACCCGCCGATGGCATATAAGTAACCGCCAAGAACTGCCACAGCTACTCCCAGTCGTCGCGTCGTCATTGGTGACACTTTCGACCATTTATTTTCCTTTGGATCATACCTACGATTTTTCGAATTAGTATAGTTTTAGTTACAGACAGCAAAAGATAAATTTAACAAAATAAAAATTATTTAACTGTTTTAAAATTTAGATTTTAAAAACTTCACAAAGAAAAATATAAAATAAATATAAAATAATTTTAATAAATATATTCCAAAAACTTACAAAAGTAAAGAAATTATAATAGGTTTTGCACGAACCTTTCGACATGGTTCAGACATTGTACACCGTCTTGTCCTCCTACAGCGTAGAGGTATCCCTCGAGAACGGCAACGCCGACGCTGGTCCTACAAGATGTCGTTGGCGCCACATCACAAGACCATTGATTCGTTTGAGGATCGTACCTCTCGATGCTATTCAAGTAACTTTGCCCATCATGTCCACCCACAGCATATAGTAGATCGTTTAAAACTGCCACGCCGACTCCGCATCTTCTTTTGCTCATGGGTGCTACCATCTTCCAGTCTACCGTGTTCGGGTCGAATCTTTCTACGCTTGCGATCGCGTCTCCTGAACACCAACCTCCCACAGCAAATAGTACCTAAAAATCATAAATAATATTATTAATTCAGTTCTTTTGTAAAAATTGATTACTGTTGCAATAAATTTACAACTTTTTAATGTTTTAGTACTATTTAATTTACAGTTGTTCAAAGATACATTTTCATCAAAGCCTAGTTTAAGATCATTGATAAAATCTTTATCCACAAATAATTGTTTTGCACGTACCTCGCCCCTCCTCGTAGGTTTTCTTGGTCGCGTCCTCGGGCCCTGCATAAGCGGCCTCTCTTGGGGTAGTAGCAAGTAATTCTTGGCCTCGTCGACGAGATCGCGGCAGGCTTCGTCCGAACGTACCAGGAGATCCGAGCCTACGGTACCCACCAGGAATTTTGGACTGAGAAGGGGCAGCCGTACATGTTGGAGCACCTGGGCAAGATGTTGGCGACGCTCGGTTACATTGTACTTGACCCAGTTCATCACGGCACTGAACACTTGCTCCTCCGTACGCACGTTCAGTTCGTCCGAGGAGATTATGTCGACGAGCTGACCCACCGGCAGTAGTAGGAACTCTTCGCTCTCCATCACCTGTGAATCAGAATTGATTTTTTTCGTTTGTTTTATTTTTAACGGAAATGCTTTTTCGTTGGAAACGAGAACGTTCTGGTTCTTGGAGTAGCTTAATTAGAAATGTGTTCTTGTTTCGATTATTTGTTTTCTTTTTTTATTTGAATACACGATGTTTGCATATTAATTGACCGGTGATGTTTGTTCTGAATATCAGAGTTCACTTAAAGTTCAAAGTGATATAAATAGAAATTTACAAACAATGTCGAGAACCTTTTGATCATGACATTTAAAACATTTTTTCGTTTTATTCTTAGCATTTAAAGAAACAAGTCTTAAACAGCAGAAAGTAGAGCACTGAATTTTACTCAGACCACAATAAAACTTTCATTTTTCGTCTTTAAGAACTGAAAACTAAACATTAAAAAAACAATCAAATCGTCCTTACAAACAAAACTTTGAATTAAAAATCCACGATCCCAATCAATAGAACCTGAATACAAAAACGCAATCCTATACCTCCTGGAAATTGTGCTGGGTAAATTTGTCGGCGATGCGCAGAAGCTCGCGGCACGAGTGGGTGTCGGCGAAGGCCCTGATGCCGAGGCAGTTGGACGGGTCGAGCTGGCGTTTGAGGAACTCGCAGCAGATGTCCTGGATCTCGGCGAGCTGGAGGAGGCAGGCGGCCGGGAGTAGAGTCTGCACGTTGGCTTCTTCGACGATGATGTGCGATGTATAGCAGAAGTCGATCAGCAGCTCCATTGCCATCTCGTCGATGTCGCGGATCGTTACCTCGGTCTGCCGCGACTCGGCTAGCTCTCCGGTAAACATGGCTCTGGAAAAGTTTTTGAGTTGATTATTTATTGAGAGCGATGGGATTGGTTAAAGTTGTTTATTGGTTTATTTAATGTTGAATGTGGAGAATTGGAAATGAAAAATTGTGGTGAAGTATAACGGAATAATTTTGATAAAAGCATTAACTTGTTGTAGTATCATGCCGTAAGTCTAACTGAAACTTACACTTCGTACTGCATTTATTATATTCTATTGTTAAATGCGTTTTGTAAAATTAACATTATGTATTTATATAGAGAGTTTTAGGTCAGCTTAATAACAAATCAATCAAATTACGATTATCAATAAAAAAATCAGGTATCGAAATATAATTCCTATAAATAAAAAGTACAGGCTAAAGATTCTTTTTTATTGATACTTCGTTTGATACTCTCCGACGCAAAGCTTGATTTCGCGCACGTTCGAATAAAAAAGGGTCAGCTAACTCTCTCTTTGTGCACAACATATCAAAAAATACGTTCCGATACGTGAGCGAGTGATTTCAAACTCGTATGGCCTTTTTACCTTTGCTTCACTCAAGCACAATCGTCCACGTGAGGCTAAAATTACTTTCTCTCGGTTGCATTGAAATGTACTATTATTTTTTTTTTTTTTTGTAATTTAAAGAACGTGTCGCGCATTGTTTTGTGTATGAGATTCAGAGTCATCAGATACAGTAATGATTGAATAATATAAATGTAAAATGAGGCACTAAGAATTGAATATTCCAAAAACTAAATCTAGCTATTATAAGAATATCTTGATATATTTTGATCCGCTAAATCCGAATCCAAAGTCAAATACTACATAGACCTTCCGATTTTTTTTTTTTTTTTTTTTTTTTTTTTTTTTTTTTTTTTTTTTT
>JAPYZB010001189.1:0-15450 GCA_030522745.1 Eupelmus kiefferi | reverse complement strand
CAATGTATATTAAAAATAATGACATAGATTACTGTATAAATATTTCTAAATATACGTATGTATTATAAAATCTTTGTCTATTATTTGTTTGTAATTCAAAAAAATTTTAGTCCCAATAGAAACATAATGAAAGCCATAAGTTAAACAAGAAAAAATATTTTCATTATTTAGCGATATTTTATTCTTTATTCGGCAAGAAATTAATCATTATTTAATATAAATATTTTATATCGCTAGATTAACTTACAAGTATTGTTCTAATTATTCTAGAATTATAAATTTTACTAGAATTTTAATTTATTTTTCTAGAATTTTTCCGATTAAAAAATCCGTTAGTTCAGTTTCATTCAGAGGACTTTTTTTGTGATTTTCTTTGGGTAATAAGACTTTTAGTTTTAAATACAAATGTTTTTCTCTTGTTCTAGAAAAAAAATATATTATACTACAATTTAGTTTTTTTTTTCATCAGTAATAATATATGTATAAATATATATTTATAGTAATTTAATTTTTGATCAATGTGGCAAAAATAATATTTATTGGCTAATACTTTTTTCTGACATTTTGGTCTTATAAGGACTGATACGAATTCTTATAATTTAAGGTGAAAGAGGGTTTTTTAAAAATGGCAAAAGCAATTATACAATTTTCACAAAGTCACATAAACCGAATTATTCTAAATCATTGCAGATAAAAAACTAAATATTTAAAATTACATTTCTACCTATATGCTGAACTTTTTATTAAATGCTAAATAATGTATCTTTTACTAAAATATTCAAAATAAAATGTTTATATTATATAATAGTGTAACTAAAATTCTTACCTCTGATGATGAAGATAATGGTTTATCATTATTTGATACTGCCTCTGCTATAATTTTTTCACAAGCTGGTGTATTTTGAAATTGGGGTTGATTTAAATTTTTCAGGTAAGTACTAGCTCTAATAAAATATCCTGTATTGCTTGGTGGATTATCATTTAATTTATCTAATGTTTCCTCCGAATTACTTTTTTTTTCATCATCATTATCCATTGGTGGAAAATTAAATAAATTTGTTTTTTCTGCACAAGGAGCAGTTATACTTGAATCAGGGCTAAACTGTGAGTTAAGATTTTCAGGAAAAATGGTTCCATTATTCAATGCCACTTTATCGTCTTGTTTGTGAGATGATGCTTGAACCTTTTTTTTCAAATTAATTATTTTTCGTTTAGATTTATTTATTTCACTTTTTAATCTGGAAAAGAACAAATATTTTATTGTGTAAAATTATAATTTTTGTTAAATGATACCTGAATTGACTTTAAGAGCACTTTTGTAGACGATTATTATTTTAAATTCATAACAGTTCGAATGTCGTTATGTTTTTTGCAGATAAAATATTAAAACTAAATTCTAACTCCATAAATGGAAACTGAAGCACTAACAATCATTTATAATCTTAAAAAAAATATTGATAATAGTTTTTATAAAAAGTACGTGAAATTTCATGTCTTTGTATGATCGCATTGTAGAAAAGGTAAGCGAAGTCAGCCCGAGTAATTGGCACGTAAATACCGTCTTACCCGAAAATTCACGCCAATGTGAAATTCCAGGCACATGTTGCAAATAAAATTGTACTTTTAAAAATTAAGAAAATACGATAAAAGAAATTTTACGACTGGCCGACAAACCTACTGGGTTTCCGTTTCTTTTTCGTAATTTTACTCTATTTTTATCTAAAAAACACTGTTAGTGTCAATTTATTACATAATAATATATTAGTAGACCCTAAAGTCGTAAAAGAATTTCTCAAGTATTTTTTATGTAATCTTATAGCAGGTTGAATGAGTCTATTGTTCGCTCCAGGATTTAAGGTAAAAATGATGATGAGGTAAATCTGTTGATCTCCGCGAACCAATTGGTTAGCGGAGATCAACAGAGTCATCATTTATGTACTCTTATTTATATAGCGTTTTTAATAAGTAATATTTCATCTATGATTATTACCTTTGAATTTCAGGGCTTTCCTTTTGACACTCTTCCAGCTCATTTTGAAATCTGATTAAATCTATCGTCAATGTATTACAATTTTCATATTCCAAATCTGATTGTAATTCCTTTATTTCTAGTAAAAGCTTTTTAACTTCTGCATCTTCTTCGGGAGCTTAAAATATAATATCGATTTCTAAATTAATCCTCAAATAATACTATTTACTCGGAATATATCCGTATTACCTTTGTAATTCGTTTTTTCACATCCACAGTCAAAAGAAAACCCAGAAGGTATGTAAGGATACTGATTAAAAAGGGTACTAAAATCATGTTTTCCCGAAAAATCCCATACTTTATCACAAACTTCATTTTGAAGAGTCCACACATCATCATGAAGCTTGTCCTACAGGTTTGTATAAAAAATTACTGAATTTAACAAACTTTAATAAATTGCATAGTAAAAAATTTCGTACTTGCCAGTTTATAAGTTTCTTTTTTCAATACTTGTTTTTTCTGTTCAATCATCGCGCTGGTCGCTTCGTATAAATCTTTTAAGACTTGGAGCTTAATCGTTTTGTGAGTAAGCTCATTTTGTCGCACATAAAAGCTATCGTCGACTTGTTTTGCATTAGCTGAAATTGAAAATATGAAATTTACAATTTAATTGATAAAAGCGATCAAGATTTTATCGCTTACCATTAACAGATTGATTCATTTCAAAAAGTATAAAATATGTTAAAAAGGTCCGACACTATAAGTACTACAGTTATATTTATTAAATAATATTTAATTATTATTAAATTATAATTAATGTTTTGTCATTAGTAGAAATCATTACTTATATACTACTGTTAAACACTAGTCAATTTCAAAACAACAGATATTTTTTTTTAGCTTTTCATATTATTTTTATTACTACAAAATCTTAATCGGTATGCTTCGCAGATATATACCAGCCCAGATTCTAGCACGCACACTATAGTATCTTGTTATTCTTGTGTTGAACTACGGATATGCTATACGGCTGTATACATATACTGTATAGTGTGGCTGTATATCATAATTGCCAACTTGCGCGCGCGGCGCGAAACATCCGCATCTAGCGCGTTCGTCTTGGTCTTGTCTGTTTTTACTTTCTAGGTTATGGTCTGATCCTGCAACAATGAGTTTAACTACAAAGTACAAAAAACCGTAAGATTTTTTATAAATATATTTCCAGTGTTTCGACCGCTATAATTTTGCAACATCTCTGACGAGTAATTTAAGAAAATATATGATCGGTTTGATCTGAAATTTCATTAACGTAAACAAGCGTAGTGCCAATGTAAACAGAATGCCAAAGAATTTGAGCATTTTATGAAAATATTTTGATTTTTATTTACTACCTCTGTTTTGTTGTTTAATTTTTCTTAAAAAATGGGTTTAATTTTAAAAATTTTTTTTTATTAAGCTCCATGTATAATTTATTTCTATACTTTCTATAAATTAATTTCCAGCGAACCAATTCCTTTGGATAAGGTACGTTGTCAAAAATGTCTTGAAATGGGCCACTGGAGCTACGAGTGTAAAGGAAAAAGAAAATATGTTCACCGTTCATCTCGTACTACACAATTGAAGAAAGCTCTTGACACAAAAACAAATAACACGTAAATATTTTATTAAATTTATAAATTTTAAGTTTCTATTCACTACTAAAATTATTTTTTGATACTTATTTAATATTATTTATTCTATTCTTTAGGGGAGAAAGCCAAGACAATGATAAAGAAGAGCCTGTAAATAAAAAGAGCAAAACAAAAAACTCTTCTAGCTCAAGCAGCGATAGCAGTAGCAGTAGCAGCAGCGATAGCAGCAGCGATAGCAGCAGTAGCAGTAGTTCCTCCGACAGTGAGTCAGATTCAAGTGATAGCGTCTCCAGTAGTAGTTCTAGCAGTAGTAGTTCTAGCAGTGGTAGCGATGCAAGCACTAAGAAAGCAAAAAAATCTAGTCTAAATAAGAAAAAGAAACGATAGCTATAAAAGTTTGCATTATTCTGTTCCATTTTATATTAAGTTTCTCAGTCCATCCACATCAAAATGATTGCATTCTAGATGATATTCCTTCAAGAAAATTCATAGGAAAAGGTTATGTACGAATGTATGTTTATAATGCTGGAGATTCTAGAGGTACCTGGTTATTCTAAGATCTCTATTTTGAGCTACTTGAAAGCATCATGATCTTAAATGTAATAAAAAAATGTGCATTATTCAGTGTTATTTTATTTTTTTTTCAATTATACTTTAAATTAAAAGAAAATCATTGTTTTTTTTAATTAATAAATTTCTAAACACATTTATGTGATTGAAATTAGAACAATACAATCTTAAGGTGCTTGAACAACCTCTTTCAATACATTTTACACTGCCTTTTATCATTAAAGCTCTTCATAAGATATTTATTAATTTTGTTTTTCAAAAAATATAGTATTATATAATAATTTAATTAGCATTTCATTTCAGAACTCCCTTCTTTATTGCATAAACATATTTTAAAAAATTCTTACAAAGTATTTTTAGGATAATAGAAAATTTTTTTAATTACAATAAAATAAGTGATTAAAAATGATTAACCAAATTTTTTGTATACTCATTTTTTTATACTTCTGACTTAATTTATATATATTTATAAAAAATTTAAATGATTTTTTCTATTAATCAGAATGTGTAAACGCAAACACTTTTATAGTTTTTAATGTTTTATAAAATAAAAACATTGTATACGATATATTGCACGACATCTGTTGGTTAAATTTAAGTTTTTAATGATATAGTTAAATAATAAAAATGTCTTTAAGGGAATTTCAAATGTAACACACCATTGTATGAAAAAAATGAATATATTTTTATAAAAATATTGCAGTATCTTTTTACAAGTAAATTATTCCTAAAATCAATGACGATATTTTTTCAGGTTCATAAACCTACATATAACAATACATTACAAAGTATGATGTCGATATATAAAGTGAAAATAAATTATTTTTGATAATTCTCAAATTTCAAATTAATCTGTACAACAAAACTGAAAACGTTTTATGAAAAAATTAATAATAATTAAAATTAAAAATACAATCAATTAAATCCTAATCTTCGTCAATTGCAGGCAATATTTGAATGATAACTTTTCGTTTTGGATCATAAGTAAAGTCATTTGACCTAAAAATGTTACTTTTATAAAATGGTGCAAGATTGAATACTTTGAACTGTTTAGCCTGTAATAAAACAAAAACAATTGTTAATAAAAATATAGCCTAAAAAATGTTTATATTTATTTAGTAGTTATTTATTTATTTACCCTTTCTAGTAAATCTTTTTCAGGAATTTCAACTGAAGTTACATGGCTTCTGCTCATTGCTTTCTGGAATGCTAATGCATCTAACGTAAGCCCACGAAGTGCAAAGTATAAAAGTTCATTGTGATTCTTTTCATATGTCAGGAACTTCTGGAATGTCTATAAAAAGTAGATGATATTTAAATGGTAATTCATTAAAATAACGTTTTCATTAAAGATATATTGATATTAATATTACATGTCTCATCTCTTTCAAAACTGAATATTTTTGAGTTTCAACAAAACTTTCAAGTTCCATTCGAATAGCGAGATTTATATCCTCTTCTCGAACAAATTCACGAAGATGCATTTTAGCATTAGCTTCTGCCATACGAATAATACTTTCAATGTGTCGAACGGTAATTGGAAGACTTCCAGTTGCCTAAAAAGTATATGGTTCTTAGGATGTGAAAAATGAAATTATATTATAAATGTTTAAAAAATCCAAGTAATGCTTACCAAACTTTCCTGCCTCAGTTGACTGTATAACTTGGCGATCTTATCTTGATCGACGTTATTTAATTTTGGATGCACATTTTGTTTTGCATAAACAATATATTTTTTTAAAACATCTTGATCTAGTGGTTCAAATTCTTCAGGTTCTTTTTCTGCAGTATTTTCTAATTGAGAAGGCACAATATGTTCCGAATTTGTTGGATGATGTTTAATGTGTGAATTTACAACAAAGTTAGCTAAATGTCTATCTAACATAGGATCTACTTCATCTTTAACAATACATAAAATATCAAAACGAGATATAATTGGCTCAGACAAATCAACCTAAAATTAAAGATATTTGTTTTATAAAAGTATTAAAATAATTAATAAATGCACAAAAGCATGTTATAAAGGAAGTTTAAAAGACTTACATTCTCAGAAAATGTCATACTAGGATCATATCTTCCTCCAATTGGATTAGATGCAGCAATAACTGCACACCTTGCATTTAATGATGTAACAATACCAGCTTTCGAAATTGAAATACTTTGTTGTTCCATGGCTTCATGAATGGATGTTCTATCTTGATCATTCATCTACAAATGATTTAATTAAATAATAGTTGTCATTTGAATTATTAATGTTGGCATAATTTATAAAATTATTATTATACCTTATCAAACTCATCAATAAGACACACTCCATTATCTGCAAGGACTAAAGCACCAGCTTCTAAAGTCCATTCCTGAGTCATAGGGGACCTTCTAACATAAGCTGTGAGACCAACAGCAGATGCACCTTGCCCTGTCGTAAAAATTGCTCTAGGTGCAATTTTTTCAGTATATTTTAGAAATTGTGATTTTGCTGTTCCAGGATCTCCACATAAAAGAATGTTAATATCTCCTCTTACTTTATGCTTCATACCTAAAAAAGTTAAGAAGAAATTATACAATAAAAATTTTGTTTGCTCAATCTTGTATGTATTATTGTTTTTGTAGTAATTATTATATTACCAGGATTCTTGGAAACACCACCAAATATTGAAAGAGCTAATGCTCTCTTGATAAATTTATGCCCATAAATAGAAGGAGCAATGCTTGCGACTATTCGATTAGCGATATGTGGATCTTTACTCAATTTTAAGATCATATTTACGTCTTCTTCAGTAAGAGAATCTACAATTTCTTTTGAATCTTTGACATGCAAATGATTAGCTAAAAGTACTGTAGAAAAAACTGGAAATCCCTGTAATTTAACATAAGTTATGATTTATTTAAGATGTGTAATTCCACAAAAACGTAAAGATAACATTTTTAGAAAAAAAATTGGTTTACCTCTTCTGTGTTTAAAGATCCATCATAATTATTAGTATAAATCGCAGTTACATCTACTTCATCTCCAGGTTTACAACGATCAACAAGATCAGATAAAAGAATACAATCTTTGCTACGGGGTATTCTACCAGCTGGAATTCGGCCTGGTGATTCTTGAATCGTTATTTTTTGATAGTTTCGATAAACTGTTTGCTCCATGTTAATCTGTAAGAAATAATTCAAGTATATATATGATAAAGTTTAAAAACTTTAGTTTTTTCAAATTCAATAATAAATGATAATTGAAAAAAATTCAGTAATTTACCATAAATGGGCCGCTACTCTGACACTCAGGGCATTTATTGGGTTTTATTTCTTGACTTTGGGTCTGAGTATAAGGACCCAAAATATAACCACACTTGCTACAATCATATTTTACAATAGACAATTGTGGCAAAACTCCTGTTGTTGCAGTTACTACACCCAGCGTTCTTACTAATTGTTGCAAATGAAGTTTTCTAAAAATTGTGATTAATTAAATCTAAAGAAATTTGTTTTTAAATAAAAATATTCATTTAATTTTACCTAAAGGTACGTAATTCTTCAATAAGTGGTAATTCTGATATTCTAACATGAATTTCAGTGGTAACTCTTTCGTAACTAGGGAAAATAGTAAGTACTAAATTTTTAGCAACTTCATCAAATATTTCCAACATTTGAAATGGAGCTTCAGGCAGAAAATAAGCAAGTACATGTTCTTTACTTGCAAGTATAGGAAACTCAACTACAAAACTGGACTGAAAGCATATATAAATTTCATTAAACATATGCATAAGTTTAGAAATTTTGTAAGGAAAAATTTTTAAAATTGAAAATATTTACCTGATTACTCTCACACATATGACGAATACGTTCTTTATATAGGTATTGTCCTTTAGAATTTGTATATGTCCTTAAAAAACTTTTAAACCTGTTTGCAATTTCATTTTTGGGTGCAAGCATAGTAACCCATTCTTTGACAGAATAGCCTTTAGTGTCTTCTAAATTTTCAATAGATTCGACCATCTAAAAAAGTTGTTATATATTATTTTGAAAATATTCTTTCTATATTAGATTATGCTTCTTTAAACTTGAATTTAGGCAAATATGCTTTGGTATACAATATTTAAATAAAAAAATATTTTCATATTTTGAAATTTCTTAATTAAGTTAAAAAACAAAACATACTTCAGTATCTTCAATTTCACCAGCTGCTGCCTTCTCAGCCAAACGACGCTTTCGAGATAGATCTTCATCATCACTGTCATCTAGAACACAAATTATATAGAACTTCAGTTAAAGTAGTTAAAATTTACAAATAAAAAAATTCTTCTAAGTAAATAAAAATTAAAACAAGATTATTATATATAATTTCATTCAATAAGAACTATACCATATAACAAATCTCTATCATCTCTGAAAATGCCAGCAGCTCTGTCTCTCTTTCGCATAGCAGCTTCAGCAGCAACACGGTCTCCCTGAGATAATTCTGAATAATCTTCATCATCCACCATATCAGGATCATATCTATCAAGAGCTGACATAGGCCGATAATCCCTGCAATAATAAATAATAATGTAAAAATATTAGAATATAGAATATGTATAAATATTATTTCTTATTTTCACATGACTGTTCAAATATATTTAGAGTTAGATTTAAAACTTTTCATAATATTTTTATAAAATTGTATAACATTTTCTTTTTTCTAGTATAATTGGTAGTATATAAATTTAAATAAATTGAAATTAACTTACGCCTCCATATTATCTCCAAACAATTCCTCTCCATCTTCTTCTTCAATCTCAGGCTCATCACCAAGTAATTGACTTTCATCTTCAAATGGAAAATCCGGAGCAGGTGATGTCATAGCATCAAGCCTGTCCGAGGCTCTTGGAGAACTTGGACGACTCTGTAATATTAAAAAGTAGTAGATGTTTATAAAGAAAATATTCAAGTTACAGTAATTGTACACTAATTTTAATATTAATACAAGTTGACATACCATGTTTGCTTGCTGAAAAATCTAACAATAGTACTGGGTATTAAATTTTATATTTTACAGTCCAACCACACTTTAACACATTTAGTAAAAAATAAGGCGGAAGTGGCGACGGAACAATTAAACACAAGATACACAAACTTAACTTTACTGTATAAAATAACAAAACAAGAGAACGTAAAACACAATGCGACCTGTGCGGTGCGCGCAACACAACATGCGTGAAAACGCGCGGGAAATTTGGCGGTAATAGCAGAAAAGTTAAGTTCGCAAAACCATCATTTTGGAGTTAAAGGTGGATATCGCATTGATTCTTTTTATGTTAGAGAAGGCCAACGAGCGCTCGTTATGTTTCGGCGTCGTTGCTTTGAAAACAAGTGAAATTTAAGAGCAAAATTCAAAAATTATATTGAGATTTTATCTCGTTATTTTAACTTTAAACTGTTTTTATTTACGTTGAAAATTTTGATAAAATGTCGTAACATCATATTTGGTTTTATGGAATTAAAACCGCAAAAATAAGTTTGATTTCAATTAAATTATTGTCAATTTCTAATTTCTTTTACTTATATCCTTTTAATAAACTCAATATTGTATATTTTTATTTATATTATATTTTATTATAAAAATATTATAAAATACAAAACAATCCTTAACCACATCTCTCACACCCAAACAAATAAATAACACATAAATAACCGTTAAAACACAACGAAACCATAAAAAATTTGCATACCCCGCGGACAAAATCCGTCCCAAAACGCTCGACTTTCCGAACGCGCCGCGTCATTTTTGCGCGAGCCACAGAGAGAGCCGTCCGCGTAAGTGAAGGTTAGGTCATTCCTCAGCGAGCTCCAATCGGCGAGTCTCCCTGAATTTCAAAAGATAAACGTTGGTTGGATTCCAAACGGAGAGACAGCGGGTGCAACAGCGCCAAATAATTACGGTTTAGGTATACACGCGCGCGGGGCTGCACAACAAAACACGCGCCGCATTTCCGTGAGTTAATAAACGCGAATGCCGGAATTAGCAGCGGGAAGTAGACGCGGATCAGCGAGGACATAGCAGGACAATCAGTTCGACAGGATCAACGGGAAATCGGCGAAAATGAGCTCGGTCAGGTGAGAAGGCTCCGGCGTGCTATGGGCGGCTTGTCACCGTTGGGTTGGGTGGAAAGTTTGGGATGTTTGAGGGGATTAAGTATATTTACAGGCTGTTTGTTTACGATGGGAAGGGGTTGGTTTTTGTTTATGAATTGGTGTGCGCGATTTTGGATGGGTGATATTTGTTGGTGGATGGTTGAGAGAAGCGAGATGGTTTTGAGGGCCTTTTGGATAGATGGCTTTAATTTTGGCTGAAAGGTCTTTGAAACAGGTGTGTCTGGTATGTGCTGTATAGGTGTGCGCCCCTTAGGGCGGGACTGACGTGATCGATAAAAAGGGCCTTGTAACTTTTTTTTGCTTCAGTAGAGAATAATCAATAGCGGTTTCTGTGTACATATTGTTGAACTTTTAAGTTAATAAATTTTGGAATTTTAATAGATTTGGAGTACCACAATATTGTAATATATTGAATGCATTTAGTAACAGATTGAATTAAGTATTTTCCATATATAATTATTTTCTTAAATTTGAAGGAAAATTTGAAATATTAAGAACTTTTATAGTTTTAAATTATTGGATCAGCATGGAACATTAAAAAACATTTATCCATTACTACTGCCTTATAGTTAAACTTAACTTTTTTAAAAATATCTATATTCTTATATACGCAAACTACAAAAAATTCCTAATGAATAATATATTTTTATGAATGTAAACAAAATTTTTTTAATTTAAACTACGTTAATCTATTATTAGTGATTAGAAAATGTGATTATTATTTTAAACGTACATAAGTCAAAGATATTCACTAACCATAGATTATAAATTTTTAGGGATAAGACAATAGAGAAAGGAAAAGCAATCTTTGAAAAAGAAGTCACATTACTTTTTCAAATATGGGAAGAAACAGGTATAAGACCAGATTTATTAAATACATATGGAGATCAAGTCCTCAATTATCTTGTTGTAAGTTTTAAATTATTAAATATTAAATATTGAATATTTATTATTTTTTTTATATGGTAATTAATGTATTTTATTTCAAAATAGGATCTTATGAAAGATATGGTAAATGAATCTGTACAGAAGAAAAAAGATCTCTTAAAAAATGTTAAAGCATTGGCTCAGTTGGCTCGAAAAATGTCTAAAGTATGTTTTTAGTATAGAAGTTATTAATATTTACCTCTTATTCATAATATATAAATATTATTATTGTAATTTTTATTTAAACAGGAGTTAGGAACTAGTTTTGCAACAGATAGCTATGATGATTTACCACTTATAGAATTAGAAGTTAAATTAAAAAAAGAAGTAGAAGAACTACAGCAATTAAAAGAAAAACGTTTAAATTTTGTTAAAGAATTATTGAAAAAGGTAAATTAATAATTAGATAAGGAAAATAAAAGATCATATTGAATAAAAACTAAAGACAAATTATTTTTAGGAAATCATAATTTGTGAAAAAATGGGTGGAACACCAAAGGGTTTTGATTCTGAACTTCCTACAGAAGAACAAGTCGAAGAATTTGAAAGTAATTTAAAGGCACAAGAAAATGAGATGGTAATATTCAGTGAGATTTAAAAAAAAAAAATAAAGAAAAATAATATTAATTGTTATTTTTTTTTTATTGTTTGCAGAAGCGATTACATGAAATGTTTAAAGATTCTAGACGATCAATTATAAGAATGATGGAAGATCTTCAAATAAGTCCATCTCTAGATTTTGAAAGAATGGTTTGTCAAGATCATAATACCTTTACTTTATCTTCAAATAACATGATAAAGTTACGGGATCTCAAAGAAAGATTGAAAGATCAAGTTGAGCAAGCAAAGTTACAAGCTCAAGAGAAAAGAGATGCTTTAATTGCCCTTTGGGACTATTTGGATGAACCTATAGAAGCACATAAAGAATTCTTAGAAACCTATCCAGGGTATAGTTCAGCTACTATAAATGCTGTAAGTAAAAAAATGAAAAAAGGTTTATATAAAAATATGATTGTGTATGAATATAATGTATAAAATATAATATTTATTTTTTTTTAGCTCAACATTGAGATTAAAAGATGTAAAGAAAAGAGAAGTGAAAATGTTGCAAATTATGTCAGAAAAGTTAGAACGGATATTGAAGATTTATGGAAACTGTGTAAATATAGTGAACTACAAAAAAAATCGTTTACTGCAATGTATTGCCAAACATACACAGATGATCTTCTTACGCTACATGAAATGGAAGCAGAAAATCTTCGTAAATATTATAATAATAATAGGTAAGAAACTGATTTTGGTTTAAATAAAAACTACTTTTTTATTCTTATTATATCAAGTAAACTAATTAATAAAATATATTTTATAACAGAAAAATTTTTGAACTTTTAAACGAATGGGAGATTCAGTTTGAAAAATTGAAAGAATTAGATCAGCGAGCAAATGATCCAGATCGTTATCATAATAGAGGTGGACAATTATTAATGGAAGAAAAGGAAAGAAAAGCTGCTGAAAAGGTAATATTGATTAAATTTTTTAAATATATAAATTTTTAATTTGCTAGAAGTAATACATACTTTATATTATTCATAATAGAAACTTCCGAAAATAGAAAGTCAATTATTCACTTTGATTGATGAATATGAAACTTTCTACAAAAAACCTTTCTTAGTATATGGGTATTCTTTAAGTGAATTTATGAATCAAGCTCGAGAAAAATATGAAGTAGAAAAAGAAAATTTGAAACTAGCAAGAGTAAGTGTAGAATTTTTTAAATTGTGTTTATTGTGATTTAAACTAGATATTTATTACTTAGTTATTTTTAAATTAATTTTAAATTTGTAGAAACAAGCAAAAGATAGATCTGCTAAGAAAACACCTCTAAGTACTTCAAAGCGTACACCTGGTCTGACTAGTATGCTTCGTATCACTCCTGCCAGTAACAGATTATTACGTACTCCAAGTCAAGCTAATGTATCACGAATGACTCCTGCAGCAAAAAGAAAGTTGCCTTATGATGTAACTGTGTCACCCAATACAACAGGGAATAAAAAGAGAGCAATAAATTCTGAAAAACATAAAGTAGTTCTTGGCAGTAAAGTAAGAAGAAGTGGCAGAGTAAGTATAATTTTAATAAAAAAAAAAGTAAATATAAGAAAACAAATTTTATTATAAAAACTTGAGATAGAGAGAGAGATTTTAAAAACATTGTAATGTTTTTAGATAAGGGAAGGAATAACTTTAAATGGAAGTGGACGCGTTAAATCAATCCACAACAAAAAGAAGCAAACCTCAAAAAATGAAACATTACTTTCGGAATCATCTTACAACAACTTTCAAAAACATCTCGATGATCGCGATGAACTACGAAGTTCAATTTTACCTAACGAAACTTTTAAAAAGGTAGATACAAAAGCACTGAAGACTCCAATAAAACCAGTGAGAAGAAAGGTATTGGCAGTTAGCACACCTTCTAATTCAACTAGATCATTGCGAGGAACGCCACGAAGTCCTAAATTAATCACCACACCTCGATTAATCTCAGTCAAGGATTCAGCTAACATTTAAATTTAATTCACTTGAGACTTTTGCCTGTAGAGTTTTGTTACGTTGCGTTGTTTCGCAGTTACAACGAGAAATTTGTCGAACGAAATTTGCACAAATCTCATGAGACTTTTATAATGACAATTGTAGTTGAAAGAGTCAAATACTTTATGACTGTGAATTAAGTAGTTCAAAGCAACTTCTTACATACAAAGCGAGGGTTTGCTGCTGGAACAGTTTTACTATATCATTTACATTCGTTACTATTTGGAAATGTGTTGTTGACTTTACTGTACGTAACAATTAGGACTTCTAATACTTTTTTAATGCACGATGAAAGTACTTTTATATTATATATTGTCAATGGATTAAGAGCGCACTTATTGTATATCGCTCATAAGAGTGAACTAAGCGTGTTTAAAGAGAGGGTTTGATAGCTTGTCGTAGGTTGTTGTAAAATGTCTTTGTACATAGGAAAAAACTATTTTATTTGAGGTGACTCCTGAAGCGTTTCTAAGTTAAATTTTTTACTATCATTCATCAATTTAAATTAGTTTTATATTTAATTTTAGTATAACAATTTATTTCGTGTATAAAAAGCAGACAGGACTGCACATTTTAATAGCATGTTCTGTATATAATGCAATAAAAATAAATATGTTATGCAAATTGCTAAGAATTTATTCATCTTAGAATAGAATAGTAATAAACTTGCCGAAAAATATTATTACGTTAAACAATAAATAAATAAACAATTCAAATATATTGAATATATTAAAATTTTCCAAAATTTGTTGTAAAAAATTTTGTTTAAAAAAATGTCTACGTATATTTAAAATTTTTGCTTACAACAATTTCTATCTACAAACTTTCAGCTTTATTAATTTTAAACAATAAATACATGTTAATAAAAAAGCTATAAAAAATGCAATAATAAAAATCAGATTTTAAAAATGTAGATATTTAAGTTTATCATCAAGTAATTAAGTTAATTTTTTTAAGTTAATTAGACGTGATAATTTTTCAGTGATTGTATTTCGACAGATACTATTAAATAATAGTTAATTACTTCACGTCTGATCTACGATGTTAATTTCTGACATTTTTTTTAGATATTAAAGTTTTCAACAAACGTTTGTAATCAGCAAACATAGAGAAAATTTAATAATTTTACTGGACAATGATGTAGGTATCTTTTTAAGAATTTAAAAAACTTAAAAATACATTGTTTTTATAGTAATAACGTTTATCATTATAATGTATATACAACTTTACAAGTAAATAAACAGAAAATAAATATAAAAATGAGTTTCAAAAAATAATTTTTAACGAAATATTCATGAAATGAAAGCAATTTAGATTCAAATTCACTTAAGGCTAAGCAAACGTAAGAGTCGCATTTTGTTTATCGAAGCGAATTTAAACAATTTCTCATTGTTTTATATTGTAAACATTTTTTGAAGACTTTTGTACAAAATACGTGGGAACTATGAGAGACCTATGTAGATTGCAATAAGATCCTGCTGGCAAAATCACACATGGGTCCCATATGTTTTCACAAGGATCCACTAGGATCTTACGTGGACTTTTTGAGTAAGATTTTTTTTAGAATTATATTTAAGATTTTTTTTGTAACACAAGCACGGTTTTCGCGCTTTTTAATACCTAAAATGAGAGGCAAAA
>JAPYZB010001188.1:0-16012 GCA_030522745.1 Eupelmus kiefferi | reverse complement strand
GTCAAAAACGTCGATTTTTTAAGAATTTTTTTAGAGAATACCGTTAAAACAAGTTTATTCATATAAATAGTATTTGATAAAGTAACTTTTTAAGAAGATTCAAAAAAATTTTCTGGAAAAAATATTGATTTTTGAGCCAATGTTAGCAAATTTTCGTAGGCAGGTCGAAAAACATTTTTTTTCTGGTGCACACCAGAACTCGGGACTGGATCATCTGAAATGAGAAAATCAAAATTTTTTCTTTAGTTTATGAGTTTATCTAGGTTGCAATGTCCAGTTGTTTTTTTTTATTGGCAAATTATCCATAGAAATAGTGTACAAAATTTGAAAAAGATCGGTTTAGTAGATTCGACGATACAGTGTGCATTGGTTTTAAAAACATCGATTTGAGGAAAACGCGTTTACAGTTTTTTCGAGTAAAAAATTACAAAGGTATAGTCGCTTGAGCCATACTTACTTCTAAAGACGTATCTTTGTGAGTTTTGCTCCAATTAACCTGAAATTTTGACACAATATTCTCGTGATATTAAACTTTCATTTTATAAAATAAACCAGACCAATGAAAAGAAATAAAAATGAAAATAAAAAATTACATCTTCATAAATAATCAAATAAAAAGTCAACAATAAAATACACGTTCTTTTTTAAATAATTTATTCTGAAAGTTTGTAAAATGAAAATCACTGTATCAATTAATGTTTAGCTAATAAAATATATATCTTCGAAATTTCGAAGCACTAAATTTTGCGTAATGATCATTCACGAGGCCAGCAGGCGCGCACTCTTTTTAATATTTAATGCATCGATTCAAAATTGCAGGCGACACGTCGGGGCCGAGCCGCATACGTTATACAGTTCCCTCGATATATTTCAGAGGTGCAACTACATTTTGCTCGATGCATAAAATGGTCGGAAGATCCGCCTATTTTACATAGGCTCATAGAACTCTGTAATAAAATGCACGCGATCTATAGCTTGCTGCTTCGCTAGGCAATTTTGTCGAAGCTAATTACGATGAATATGCGTTAAGTAGTACGTCAGTTTGAAAATTTTGGTTTTATAAAAGTAATGTGGAAGCGTAATGTTAAAGTAAGTTTTTCTTATAATCGTATAAGGCTTTTTAGAAAGCTTTTATGAAACTATTATAAAGCATTATTGCAAAAAGAATTTATTTCAGGCTTAAAGGCCAAATAAAAATTATTATACATAAAATTTTTTCTATTAAAATACAAAATTATTTAAAATCATGAATCTATATATTTAAAATTATTTAAGGACGCACTTTCGCAAAGGGGCGAAAAGAAAGGGTGCCTCGGAGGGCTCCACATACTTTTAGAGATATTTTTTCATATAAAGTTATTAAAATGGTAAATAAAAGTAATTATCTATTGTTTATTTGATAAACTGTTACAAAACACTAATAAATAACAAATATTATTTAAATTGAACGCTAAGAAAAATTTTCGAATTACACTATTCTACTGTTTTTTATGATTAACGTTAAATAACTTTTTCAAACCTTTGTTGACCCCAATTTTTCTAAACGTATTTAGTTTCCTTATAGTCTCTACAATATATATCTACATTTTTAACGACAAATATTGAGCAGAACTATGAAAAATATGAAAATGTATAAAATAAAAACATATGCTGCCATAAGACTAATACATTTAAAAAATCCGATTTTTAAAATCTTCTATCTTCGTTTTTTGATCTTTGACCTACCCTAATATTTTGCAGAGATTATCGTATAGATCCTACATACAAAATACTTCAGTTTTACGCAAAAATATTGGCATTCGATTTTGCGAAAGTACGTCCTTAATTTATGATGTAATGGCGTTATTATTTTTCAAAAGTAAAATTTATACTTCACATCAATTTTATTAGCTTTTCTTACAACTTTTAAAAACCCTTTTAATTTAATTTAATGAAAATAATAATATTAAAAAATAAGTAAATTTTTGCAAATATTTTGTGTTAAAAAAATAAAATAAAATAAAATATAAAATTAAATATAAGTATTTCTTTTTTTATTTTAAAATATCAAAAATAAATCCAACTAATAAAGGAAAAGATTTTTTCTCATACTCGACATGTGTGGTATTAAGAGACTATAAATTTAACATAGTACACCTCACAGAGTCTTTGATTTTAAATTTTCTCTAGTTAGCGGTAATCAATAAATTTACTTTTTTCCAAAAATAAATCCAACTAGTTTATTTCATTCACAAATTTGTGACACTTTTCTGTCAGAATATCTTTTCACCTTTCCTATCTTCCACTAGGCTGAATTCCCGCTTAGATGAAGATTTAGATGGTTACATCTAAGAGAAATTATGAATTTTAGAAAATTCAAAGATAGACATTTAGAATAAAGAAGGAGAAAGAGACTAAGAGAAACGATTGAAAGCAAACAAGAGGCGAAAACTTTTGACCAATTCGATTTGACTTTCTCCGCGTGTTCTCAAAGCGGCAGCGATTTGTACAACTGAGGGTTTACACCCCTTAAACTCTTCCTTTTATAAATGTGTTTCACGAACACAAACGCAGACTTACATAGAAACGCACATTATGAGTTAGAAAAGGGCAATCTTTAGGAGCTCTCTCTTTCTCTCATCTCTTGCTTCCTCTCTCCTCTATCTTTTTTATCTCCTATCTCTCTCTCTCTCTCTCTCTCTCTCTCTCTCTCTCTCTCTCTCGAACGTTACCACGCCACGTCCACTGTATGCACACTGGAAGAGGACAGTCAAAAATCATAGTTATGTAGTAAGACGTTATCGTTCGCAGGTCGTGGATTTATAAAGGTGATAGAAATAAAAATTTTTTTTTTGATCTGTACGAACCAAGTTGTTAGTTAAGAATACATTTATTCACATATTCGACAAAGTTGACGTTTCGGAGGATTACTGACCTCCCAAATCAAGATCTTGATTATTGATTATTGATTACTGACCTCCCTTATCAAATATCTTGATAAGGGAGGTCAGTAATCCTCCGAAACGTTGACTTTGTCGAATACGTGAATAAATGAATTCTTAACTAACAACTTGGTTCATACAGATCAAAAAAGAAATTTTTATTTCTATCACCTTCAGAAAAATCATAGAGAAAGCTATGGGAGGAGTGAGGGGTGGGACAGTTATAACAGACAAAAAGAACGTTAAAATAACGTAAAATTTGTATTATTTTAACAAATTAGAGTGCGGTGTCTGTAGAAGGGTGTAGTGGGACGAAATCTCGTGCGTGTTGCGTATATACGATGTGCATGCGTATCAGAGGGCAAAAGAATTGAGTAACGCCCCCTGCTCAAGAAACGTGCAAAAAAAAGTTAAAAAAACGCTCCCTGGTCGGAAAAGAGTCACTGTAGTCCTGTTTAATGGGTCAACAAAAATGGACGGAAATGGTACATGTGTTACAACAAAATTTCTTTAAGAAAACTTAGCGCTAATGAGGAGGCCTATATATTTTATAGGGAGGACAGATTTACCGAAAATTATAAAATAGTAACTTTTGAGATTTTGGCAGAATGATATTTTTGTCGAACTATATGAAATGGAATACTAACTTGACGTGCCTAATATGATGATTTCTATTAGCATTACTAATAATATTTAATGATATATTGAACAGATTTTTTCAACAGGGTTTTTCATAAATAAAAGATTATAATATACATAGATCATGTATAAAAATTACACTATGTAAGATGACCAAGCAAACGTTTCCTACCTCTCCGAAAATATCTCAACGATTCCTTCATCTTCGTTTCTTTTATCTCTTCTTAATTTTCAATTTTTGAATTCCATAAACCGGCGCTAGTACACACATCTCTGCTTAACCTTTACTCTATACACACAGAGATTAAACGGAAATTGCGCTGGAACCACTCGCGCGCGATTTCGCATGTATACCCCTAAATGAAGTATACATATACGAGGGCGCGCGCGCCTCGAGCCTGCGCGCATCGGATAGAGAGAATCGCTGCTCGACTTAATAACGGGCGCGCCTCATACCGGAAGTAGTGCACTGGATTTTAGGGGGATGTGCGCGAGTGAGCGCAATATGCAGACGTCGTCGGCGTCGTCTTCGGCGTTTGTTAAGGAGGCTGCTGCCACTGCCGCGCCTCCTTTATTATATATACATGCAGAGGTTGCAGGTTACGAAGAGGTTAGGGTTGTGGAATACGGGATCACTCCGGTTCTTACGCAAGAGGGAGCTCTATTAAGGGACCTAGTGTACCGGATATAATAGATAATTAAGAATTACGGGGATGTGGGAAAGTGAAAGGGAAGTATGGACTGTATAATATTTAAAAAAAATATTGGTTAAAAAATAAAAAGTTTTTCTTCATTTCAATAGGTAATTTTAATGAACCTATTTAAATTTTATTATTTAAATTTCATTATTTTTATTTTGAAATAAGGCAAATCGAAATAAGTTTGTTCATAGGCAAGATTGCAAAATGCGTAACATTTACGTAATAATAATTTTTTCCACAATGCGTGCGGAAAGTTCGTTTTCCCGTACGCACGGTCGGAAACGCGTGCATTAAAACAAGCTTTCCGTACGTCGTGTGGAAATAGTACCATTTCGATACGGGTGTGGAAGGTGATTATTTGCCCCGTGAGACGTTTTTCGCCCGAGCGAAGTGAGGGTGAAAAGTCGAACGAGGCAAAAATCACCTTACGTACCAGTATCGAACCGTATTTTATGTCACGAGAGCCGAAAATTCATCTTAAAGTTATGATTTTGAGGTTAGAGTGGAATAAAATTATGTACGATACGTGGACGATAAAGTGATTTTAATATTCGCTTCGTTCGTGCGTAAACGTCCACATGAGGTTAAAATCATTTTACCTACACTTTCAAGTGGTGGAAACTAACTGTTATATATTCTTTTTTGATAATTAGTCTTAAAAATGTTAAAAATTTCCAAAACTCATATTTTATATCCAAAAAGTCTTGGAAAGTATATATATTTATGCATGCAACACTATGCTGATAAACTTCTTTAATGGTATTATAATTAAAATATAAAACAATAGCGATTGAAACATAGGCCTTATTTTAATTGCACTTTGCGAGCGTGCTCCATTCATAAGTACGCGTCACGAATTAAACACGGAGAGTTAGAGGAAAATCATAGCGTCTTGAGCTCTTAATTGCACCTCAGCTCCCTACATCCGCTCTTCGGTCACTAATTTCCCATCCGCCTCCCGTGTGCTTCGTACAATCTGTAATCAAGAGCCGACGGCGGAGATCTCTTTTTGCCGTTAAAGCGAAACGTTAAAGCAAGAGTGTCAGCGCGTATGAAGCAATTAAGGGGATCTGGCGAGCATGTATGACCATGAAAAATCGCTTTAACTTTCGGTTATCGAAATGAAAAAACTGAATTCAAGAAAGAGAGAGAGAGAGAGAGAGAGAGAGAGAGAGAGAGAGAGAGAGAGAGAAGATAAGGATGTGACACGATTCCTTTATTTTTGCAGTATTGATCTTTCCTTTCATTATTTTCTTTACTTTTTCCTTTTAAAATAACTGATGCAGTTTTTAGATAAGTATTAAGAAAGAGAAGAATATAAAAAGGAAAAAAGACATTTTGGAGACAAGCTAATGAGAACATTATATATTATGTATATGTAATTAAGTAACTGTGCAGTTATAGGAGGATAAAAAAAGAGTAGACGGTCAACGGTCTTTGATACATAAGTGGTAAATTCGCTAAACAGAAAAGGATATAAACAGTGGACCAAACTAGTGTAATTAGAGCATGTGTCAATATAGAGGGCTTTGTAGTGGCTTTTCGCTAAGCTGAATTATCGCTAATTTCGTTTTTGCTTAAACTTCATACGGAGTCAGGTCGCCTCTTGCATTCGCTTAAAAAGTAAAAGTGAACAATTTGTATAAACTTATAAATTAAAATTTCTTACATTTATTTATCAATTCTATAATTTTCTTCTTTTTTGATTGAACTAATATAAAAAGTGAAATAAAACTCGCGATTATCAGTATTAAAATATGATCCCGTGTAGTTAGTATATATTTAGCAACAAACATAGCTTATTCTTATAAGTTAGACAAGAACAGGAATACAAGTCTAGGACACATTACATTCAGAAGAGTAGTCGCTAAGTCTCTCTCTCTCCCTTTACAGTACAGCATCAAAAGAAAGAATGAAAGGAGTGAACAAGCAAGACGTAGTATCGAGCTCCTGCAACAACGCGAAAAAATAAAGAGCCGCCCCCTTGTTGTTACCCTCGGCGCGTTATATTTAACAAAAGCTACCGCCGTCGGCACTCCGGATTCGGCGACTCTTTGGCTTCTTTGCTTCGCATACACACGTAGACACATAGCCACGAGCGGTCGGGAAGAATAACAAAAGCGAAAGGATTAACAATGCCGCCGGGGGCCGCAAAAGCAGGAGCAAAGCAGGAAGTAGTTTCCTTTTCATTCTTGCGACGACGACGATGCGCGCAGTCCAATTTAATTAACGACTCGTACGCGAGGGGAAGCATTTATATAACTTTATTAATGCGTGTTTCAGTTTTACGCACCGCGCGTCCAGCCCGTGAATTATGCTCCTGATGAAACTCATATATTTATGTCTTACGCACGAATTTTACGAGCCTGTTTTCATGGAGTCTAAACAATTTTTGTATTTCTTTATTGTGCCGCGGTCGAGCAATGCTCTTGCCTGGCTATATAAAGTTTAATAAATGCGTAGGAGTACGCAACCGCGCATTCTTTCAACAACTGGAGAAGTTCAAGCGCTCTGGCCTTGGAATTTATTAAGGTGCTGGATTACTTAAGGTTAGTTTTACGGCTTTCTCTCTCTCTCCCTCGTCTTTCTTTCTTCGCTTTTAGCTGTGATAAAATTAAGACTTTTTTGCAGTAATATATGAAATTCTGATGCATGTTAAGGTTGTAAGATGGAAAATAAACTTCAAAATATCATCTTAAACGAGACTTCTTATAACTCACTAAGAAAAATTATTGAAATTTTTTGAATTTCGTCTAAATATACTTTAAAAATTCGGAAAGGCCAGCGTTTGATTAATTTTAATGAAGAATTAATAATAAAAGCATTCATAAGCATTCAATTAATCATAAAACAAAAGTATGTAAATCTATAACAATGTTTCTTATGGACTTCATTAAAATATACATGTCATTGAAATACGTTTGCAAACAGTGCGTGCTGTCTCACAACAATGCAAATCAATTATCTTCTACACATGAATAAATGCTTTTATTACAACTGTCTACTTCTTTTTAGACTTTTTTACCATACCATGCATCATTATCGTTTGCATTGTCCTAGCACCGTTAATAATGATAGCTAGCTCTTTTCATTTACTGAGTTAATCTTCTCCTTAGGATTAGTTTTTGGAAAAGAACGTCGTGCGAGCCAGAGAAAAGAATTTTCGTTTAAAAGATTAAAGTTATTCATATTGAGCAGCCTCTTACTCTGCGGATGAGAGAAAGATCAGAAGGGATGAAGCGGTGATAAAAGAAAAGGTGAGGAGGCATAAGCTCTCCGTGTACGCCAAAGAAATAAAATAGAAATATAAAATGGGGGTGCGCTGAGGCTTGCTCGAAATTGTTGTCATCAGAGTTCTCTTTTTGCTTGGATGCACACGATGAGTGCGACGAAGTCAAGAGTGCATTCAAACAGACACCGCAGGGTGTGAAATGCTCACGCTTGACTCCCGTTTTTTTACCGATTCTACACGCGTTCCTACACGAATTTTTGAAAGAATGTTGAACATAAATATAATTATACTATCGAGAGAAGATATTTACTTCGATACTTGCTTTAATTTAGTGCTTTACTTACTTGTTTATCACATTTAAAGTTGTTTTGCTTAATGCGGGAATATTTTGATGCTGAAACCTTGGATGATTTGACTTGTAAAGTTTTTATGGAGTAGAGATTTAAAAGAAAAAATGACGAAGAAAAGGTGTATTTTGTTAAATTATACTAAGAAAAACTATTGGCGTTTATGTTTTCTGCGGCTCTTGGTTTACTTTCTCCAAGTCGTGCTCATCTACGAGGATAGTGGTATAATTATTTATGTTTTTTTTTTCTTTTATTTGAATTGACATTGCAGTCTTCGTGATTAAAAAAGGCAAAAGCTGGTTTATCAAAAGTCTTTTTGCGATTGCAGCGAATATTTTTACATTTTAAGTTAAAGCGTATAACCTATCATGATTAGATATTATTTAGTTTTTTCAGAAATTTATAATGCATGCTTGCAAATTACGCAATCTTTTAGTATAAATGGAGATTGTTTGAAATATAAGTCTAACGAAAAGAAATTAATACAAATGTAATTTTATTTAAAATGAAATTAATGTTGACTGCATAAGAGTAATTGAAAGTCATAAGAAATTTTTAGGTTTTGAATAGTACTAAAAAGAAAATATTATACAAATATTACCGACATTATAATACAAAAAATTTTTTTAAGAAAATCAGTGCAAAACTTCAAATTTTCAGAAACATTTTTTCCAACTGTTCTAATTATTGTTTACAGCATCATTTTTAGATTTCCGTTTAACATTCTGTACAGATTTCTCCTCACCCTTTATCTTACTAATCTAGTAGTAAACTAAATCCCTTCCTAAAAAAATCTGTAGATAATTTTAAAAATAAATCCTGTGTTAAATAGCGGATGATCATTTGTGCTAATATTTACAATAGGCGGTATATTCAATTAATGCTTATGTTAAAAACAAAGCTATTTATTTTAAAAGTGTTCATACTACCCCCGATATCGCCTTTCATAAATATGAAACATTAAAATTTATTTTGCATCTTTGGTAGTTTTATAATAGGAATATTATATTACAATAATATGTGATAAGTAAATATTAATCAAAGCTGAATTTTAAAATTTTTGTATAATATTAAACAACTTTTTTTATTGATCATTATTTAAAATATATTGCATGGCATAGTTAACGTTTGTATTACTTTTTTCTACTGCATATGAGGTACGACTTTATTTTACGGAAGATGAAGTACGACTTTATTAGAGCAAATTCGAGATACGACTTTGTTAGTCACATTCATTTAGCCTTATTGAAAATATTACTTTGATAAAAAAAATATAAAAGCAACTGTAGTTCTTGACATTAGAGCTAAGAAAATAAAGTTAAATTTTTTATTTCTAACCTACACTGTATGTAATACTTGCCGCCAGAATAAATCTAAACGTGCGTATATTCAGAGTTTGCGCGACTGTCAAACTGATGTGACTTGGTTATCGTTAAGATATCTTTGAGATTGACCACTCATCTACCTTAACCGGACGTAGTGCTGGTTTCTGAGTGAATATTTCGTCTATAAACATGTACGTATAAATATATATTTGTATAGATTTAGATTATTTATTTGTAGGATCTGGATCATAAAACCATATGGTCTAGATCTTTTTTCAGATTTGTAAATCTGAATCTTAAATCCTAATTAATTTTTCGAATTTGACATTCGAAACTATGCAAATTTCAGATAGCCGAGTGTTTAAAAACTTCAAGAACCGAATCTCGTTAACATCCCTATTGATGATACTATAAACAATTATAAATTACTACAGTAAGGTCACAAAATTTATCCATTTATAGCATTAGTTACGTATTGTACAGGTCGATTTTGTGGGTCAGTGCACACACTTATGTAATTAGTTTGAGCATATAGCGTAGTTAACAAATTTGGCACTAATGACGTTTATGATTCGCTCCGTGTAATTGATGTAAATAGTTTCGCTAAGGCATCAGGCATCCGTATATGTATATAGCAGTCACAGGTGTTACTGTTGATGAATCTTCATGCACACTTGATGGTATGTTTGATATAGTCGATGTAACCCATTAATTCTGCTCGACTGAATCTAGTATATTATATAATTTAAAATTTCAATTGTTACTTAACATCATTTTACAATAGAAAAGTTTTGAATATTTAATAGTTTTATAAAATTGTAATATGAATACAATATCATGAAAGCTCAACATTAGAATGAGATGAAACCATGAAACAAATGTCAAATAATTAAGGTACTTAATAAATTATGACTATGAACAGTTTTATGTTAATAATTTGAATAACAATTAATTATTTATAAATCTGCATATTCCTTTTAAATGGAAATATTTTCGGAACATGTGCACTAAAAAATTAGGTTTATATTTAGAAGAAAAAAAAACCTTAATTTCATTGAACCAAAAAGTTTTGAAGAAACTGGTTAAAAATTCTCATTAGTTATATCATGCATTGAAATAAATTCCATTTCATTGAATACATTTTTATTAAAAATAATGGAGTTAAGTAACTTTTATATACTACTTATAAGCCTGGGAAAAAAAGTAAATATAAGTGTTACGGTTTTTATTATCCAGATTTTAATTATAAAAAAGGTGGAAACGCCTTATCGTGCACGTCCACATGTGGATTCGAACTCACCGAGTTTTCGTTTCGTCTACACATCGTGCGGCTCTGCGTATCTCCTGAGTCACGTTTACACACGTAACATAAGAAAATAAAAAATTAACCATAAAAAGTTTTTTATATAAACTTTTTATTGAAGTTAGTTTTACATCAATAAAAATTAAAACAATAAAGGTTACTCTTTGAAATCATTGTATGAGGCTGCCGAGTATAAACCTGATTTTTTAGTGCACATGTTCCGAAAATATTTCCATTTAAAAGGAATATGCAGATTTATAAATAATTAATTGTTATTCAAATTATTAACATAAGACTATTCATAGTCATAATTTATTAAGTACCTTAATTACTTGACATTTGTTTCATGATTTCATCTCAGTCTAAAGCGGAGCTTTCATGATATTGTATTCACATTACCATTTTATAAAACTATTAAACTTTGAACAATTGAAATTTTAATATTACAGAATAATAAGAATTGTTACGCATACTTGCTTATTTTATAACTTTTTAAAGGTAAGCTGTTACTTTGGTTTATTTCTACATTATCAAAAGTATTATTAAATAAAAGCAAAGATTTCATAATCAATATTTTAATTACTTTTTTAAAATCAAAATGTGAAGTAAAAAGAAATTAAATCTATGTAAATTTATATAATAAAAGTAATTTGTCAAATCCTCTTTTTTTTTACTCACTTGACTATTGCATCATGATTTCATGGCATAGGCCCAGCTTTAAATAACTTGAATATTTAAAATATTTAATTCTCATCTTAACGATAATAGCCACTTATTTTCCAGAAAAATCGCGTATAAAGTGGCTGGAAACGACAAAACAGGTATTTACGGAATTTCTAAAATCTACTTGTGCGTTTCGTTCTGAGTCTGTCTACTGCACTCATGCTACATCATTTATTTAGATCATCATATTTAAATAAATTCCTTATGTTAAAAATATTTAAAACATAAGATCCTATTGTAAGTAAAAGAAACTAAGAAAATTCTGAGTTTTTCTAAGTTAATTACTTAAGTCCATTTCTTTTTAAAATCGATGCTAGACCATTATTGAAACAAAAAAGGACTTGACTCACTCCGCTGTCAGCTGCTCCTAAGGGAAGAAGTTCCGAAGCACCTCAGAGTCGCCAGTGCTTGGCTATAAATATCCATGCACGCGCCTTTCTAGCTGCCGTCGTCGCCAGCAACTCCCAAGGGAAGGAGCTCCGAAAAGAGCATTGGGTCACATTGGTAGTCGCTGATGAGACGAAAATTGACGTGCATAATTTAGTTTTTTGTTTACTTTTGTTTTTAAGTTTTGAGGTTAAAAATTCTTAAATGATTTCAAAACATTGTTTAAATTATCGTGAAACAAAAATGTATTAATTAATATAGTCCTTGTTTTATTATTTATTTAACTTGCTTTGTATTATAAATGACTTTCACAAATAACTTTGAAAGAATAAAATCTATTTCAATATTTAAATTCTTTTTACAATTTGAATTTTACCGCCTATTCAAAAGCAACCAATCAAATCGTTTTAAGCGGCTTTACTTTTCGTGCATTTCTTTTTCAAGAAGGGATACAAAATATTAGTCTTGCCAACCGGATCAGGAGAATATGAATCAGTTTGCATATTGCTGTCAATAAATTAAGGTTTATCTCTCATCATCTCGACTCAATAAAGGATCATGATTATATCGACAAAGATCAATGAAGCTTCAATATATGACCGCTTTGGGATTTCTTTATGATGTAACTTCTCAGGGCCTTTCTTCATTTAAATTAACACTGGATGACTTTTGCCTACCGAAGTGAATTTTTGAATTACTTCTTGGATAGAGAGTTTCGTTTGGAGCTTTTCGATGAAGCTCAATTGTAAGGCACATATAATGGAATTAGTTTCAGTCCGTCAATTAAAGGAGGACAAAATATCGTGAGGATTCGCAATGAAAAAATATGAGGATTGGTTTGTTCTGTTTGTCATCGGAAATGGTAAAAGGCAGCGTGGGAATATCAGCATTCCAAAAAATTTCTTGCAGTGAAATCCCAAGAAAATTTCTACCAGTGTGTAGTCATTATCTTGGTAGAAGCAAGGAGTTATAGCAAATGTCATTGTCCCTATACGATTACGTACTATCAATTGCTTGAAGTTCTGTTACAATTGTCTCAAATTAGGACACTTCGCACATAATTGCAGCTCAGGTTATGATAGTCGAAAGTGTACATAACGTCACCATTCTCTCCTTCATAATAGGATTCGCAAAAGCAAAAAGTCTGAGCACGCAGTCGACAATGAATCAGGGGTAAAACGATCCAAATACTACGGAGACGTACTAAAACTGAAGGATATCAATGGAAATATTTAACACCCGAGGTCCTTGATTGATTTCGGATCAGAGGTTAATGTTATTGAGAAACATCTGTTAAAGCATCTATAAGCTCTAATTCAGCAGGTCGTGCGTTTCTTTAAACGTCTTAGACAGAATCACGTCGTGCAAAGCAAGTCACTCAACTCAATTCTAAATGGAGAGTTCCGTTGGAGTCTCCTGACGTTCTTCTCGCGCAACTCACTGCCCTGGCTTGATCATCTTCGACGCAGCAGAAATATCAATGTTACAAGCAGTCTATGATACTATCGACTTGAGATCTTTCTTTTAAGACATTAGAGACTTTGAATAGAACTCTAAGAAAGTTCTGAGAGCTCGAGGTCCCAGAAAGTATAAAATTCTCAGCTAAATACAAAAAATGTAAAAAGTTATTTTTAGAATGATGCCACCCAGGTTAAGAAAAAAGATGTGTAAATTCTTATACTTTAATAAGAACGTACACTCTCATGTTTACTTTTTAGTTGAAATATGTACATATTCTAACGTATATCAATTTGCGTGAACAAGTATACTTATACATACGATATGCATTCACATATATTCAATAGATATATAGATAGATAATTTATTTATTGCACAATAAAGTACAAAATATGTACAATATTTATTATGTACTGAATAAAACATTTTTTTTTAAACAATTTTTATATTACATAAGATTTTTTCTTTTATATTTATCATTCAGCTACTTCCATAAATAAGTCTGTAACTCCAATTCACAAAGCATATTAATTTTATTTTATTATACAAAGCAGTACACTTTAGTGCCAAGCATCAAAAGATTTTACCGTGGCACCTGGTAATATTTTGGGCCTTTATAGTTTGATGATATTATCCGCGCAAATGTAAAGGAAATGAAAAAAATGGGAAAGAGAAGTGTGAAAACGTAATAAGTATTGTTGATTATACGAGATGGAAACAAGCAAAAAATGCACAATCCTCTACAGCAAATAAATCTGATTTACGGGTCGGAAAGGTACCAGTAAGAGTGTAACCAATAAAGAATTTAATAAAAGCTAAGTGCCCGCTGACCGCTCACGCATAGTTTTGGCAAATTGCAGGTTGGTGGGCTATGTGAAATATTTGAATTCGGCATCATTTGCTTTGAAAATTACGATGATAAATTTTGAATAAATTTCCCATTATTATTCCGCGAGCGCAGCTGTGCTACAGCGCTCCAGCGCCCGCTCATCCTTTTTTTTTTGCTTGATGGCTTTTCGATACTTTATTTTTGTCCGTCCTTCATTTTCCCGTAATTGAATTTGTAATCAAAACCCGACAGCAGAGCCGTTTTATTAAAGCTCGACTACGCGTGCGTTGCTTTCGCATGTACGTATAGCGAATTACCCAGCTATATTTTAATTAAAGAAATATTTATGATTCGATTAATTTGCATTACTGAAGCCAGAGCTTTATTACAAAATGATTTGTACTGAAGTTGAGTTTTGTGTTTCTGCGAATTCCGATGATCTCGTTATGTTTATAGAAACACACTCCACTCAGAAACAGCTTGCTTTTAAAAAGTATTTGATGAGAAGGTAACATAATACGTCGTATATTAATAAAAAGGTTTTATATGTACCTTTTGAGTGAGCAAAATAGGCCTTAAAAATTTAATTTTTCACACCGCATTAGGAAAAATAGTATACGTTATTCGTGAACAAAAAGCCATCCCACACTTGTCTTTTTTGTTAGCCTCGCTTCACTCGGGTAACAATATCGACAAATGTGGCAATGGTCTATTTTGTTCATTACATTGAGAGAAATGTATTCTACGCGCAAAAAGACGAATCCGCTTGTCTGGGTGCTTTTTGTCGCAAGAACACGTCCATTTGCTACAAATGGAAATATTCTAAAAATTGACATTTCGGATTGACTATTAACATAAAAAAAAAAGAAACTATAATTTATTAAACATCTCTCGCTTAATCAATGCAGATATACATATAAGAAGAAATAATTTCCATCTCAGAACTTATTTATTTCGGTAGACATAGCATTGCAGTGCGGCTCCTTGAGTAGTAACATTTAGTGCGCGTGTGATCTTGCAAATTGCAAATAATTACAGAACGGCTGTAGTTACTGTATTTTCACACGTCCAAGTTAGGTGTGTGTATATTTACGTCTCACATAGGATCCTACGTGTGAACACTTGAAAATTAAATAAAAAATAGTTAATAATAAATTAAAAAAATAGTACCATAATTTAAAGTTGATAAAAATCAAGTAGATAATTAGTTTTAAGTTTATTAAATAACTAGTAATGTTCAAAACTTTATCGTTAAAAATTAATTTCACTGAATTTTAATTCATAGATAATGATATTCAGTTTTTAACATTCTAATGCAAATCAAACCATCACTTAAATTTCTTTAGCTATGAAAATGTGTGGCCATGCGAAATCGTTGTATGGCCAAGTGACATCGATAAATTATAAATTAACCGGACGATACGCATCAATGATTTCACGGGCTGCACATAATTATATTCTCTGTGAATTTTCGCGCGGTTATGTCGTCATGCTCAATGATTTCTAATATACCAAATTGCCTACACAAAGATGAGAAATGCACGGTAGTAATGCTTTAAGTGAAAAAATAAATATAAAAATAAAACAATTATTTTACACAACGAGCTATTATAAATTAATTTTATCATTTTACAAAAACTTTACAGTGAAATATAGCTTAACTTTTACATATTTAATCTATTCATTATTGAACTAACGTGTCTCTCAAATAGTTTAACTATATACTACTGCTTTCCCATAGAATAAGCTTTGTAATAGTAAAATTTTTTCGTTTAATCACGTCATAAACATATTTAGAAGTGTTAGAAATTTGAATTACGTGATTTTAAAAATTATCTGTATGGATGTATGTGTGTGTGTGCGTGTGTGCGTGCGTGTTTGTGCGCGAGTTTGTGCGTGAGTGTGTGAGTGCGTGTATGTGAATGTACCTGCTCGATTTTGCAAACTGTTTCACCTTTTTTAAATTTGAGAAGTGCATTTTTTTCTTTTTGATTATTCGTAATCGGAGAAAAATCCATATTTTATTTTACCCATAGGTTTTTATTTTATCTTTAATTTTCAATTTTCGAAAAATTACTTTTCGAATTTTTTTAATGATAGCTTCAAGATATTCAAATTATACAAAAATCAATTGAAAGATACAATAA
>JAPYZB010001187.1:0-23353 GCA_030522745.1 Eupelmus kiefferi | reverse complement strand
TATATTTTCGAGAGTGAATGTGCCTGGCTGCGTGCGTGCGTGAGTGAGAGAGAGGGAGAGATAGACAGTAGAACACCTGATCGTGCACAGAGAGCAAGAGGCTTATCCCCTCCGCCCCCCTCCTCGGGCGCCCCCCGGGAGAGGCTGATTTATGTACACCTATACATACGTGCGTTGGCTCTGCCTAATGGGCTCTTGTGCTCGGCCGCGAGACTCGTCTGGCTTTATCGCTTCGTTTTTTTCTCTCTTCACGCGCTTTTACTCGGCTGGCCAGAGAGAGAGAGGCGGGAGGAGAGCAGAAACAGATGGGGGATAAGCCTCCGTGGGGTTTATGGCTTTTGGATTTCTCCGGACAGTCTGGAATGAGCCGACTGCTCTTTGCAAACTCTCGGCCGACCTGGAGGATATAAATATTTTGACGTCTGTTGCGACGAGAAAAGTGTTTTGAGAAAGACGTTGCTGCTGTGCGCGAGCAAGAGCGCCGAGAGTTTTTCCACTGTGCGCAGATTTCAAATCCATAAATTCCTCTTTTGTTTCATCTTTTTCATCATTATCAGCAGTGTGGGTGCAAGTTGAAAAGTGTAGTGTTCTTTTTTTAGAGTCCGGTCAATGTTTAGCAAGAGAAAAGGTAGTGCCCAGTCTTTGGTGGCGCAAGGGCTGATCCTGGGCAAACAGAAGACTAGGTACAACTAGAGGAACATTAAGTGGATAAGTCTTTCTTCATCGACGATTGGTAAACTTCATGCTTTTGGACTTTCCGTCTTGCACCAAGAAAATCCGGAGCAATGGCAGGCATCAAGTCAGTGGAAAACGCCGTCCAGACCAGGCCTGTCGAGGTATCTCAGCAGCTGCAGGATGGCGAGAAATTTGTCAAGTGGGACGAGGTATGAGTTAGAATTTTACAATAATATACTTATGTAATTTGCACAAATGCTTAAAGAATTTAGTGTCACTGTAAATTGTACACTAGATTATTATACTGTTATTAACAAAAATAATTTAGCATCTTAAAATTAATAAAAAACAATATTCAGCATTCCTGATTATTAATTAAGTTTGTCCATATTTTACAAAATAATCTTAAGCTTTAAAATTCATAATGTTATTTTTAGTTAATTATAAATAATGCATCTGAATCTTTAATAAAATAATTTAGAATAAATTAGTATACATTTTATAAAGAACTACTTTAACGGCATTCAATGTTAAATTATATATACTTTATATAAAGTAGTACAATTTTAATTAGTTCATAGATTTTATTTATTGTTAAGGATGAAATTTTTTAAAACCAAATATATTACAAAAGTAGCCTAATTAAGAAAAATAAACAATCAATAAGAGTTTTAAGGTAAGCCCTGTCACACTATTTTGCTCAAATATAGGATTCAGGGGTAGCGACACCAGTTACTTTGAAAGTCGACAAACATGGTTTTTATCTGCACTGGATAGATCAGCACAACGAAATGGATATGCTGGATATAGCTATGATTCGTGATACTCGAACCGGAAAATTTGCTAAGATACCTAAGGTAAATATAATTACCAAAAGTTGAATGCTTGAATTCTTATACAACTTGAATATTTCCGAATAATTTAGTTCAGTAATGCATGCATGCTCAGAATGGTCATTGTTTTATTATATGTATCATAGTCTTTTGAAATTCTATTGCATTTCTGCATGAATACTTGCAATGTATAATGGCTTAGCATAATACTTATTGATAAAATTAAAAATAGAAATAGCTATATTGTATTGAGTATATACATATATTTGTTTCTTTTACTCATAACTGCATACCAGAGTTTCTGAAATGAAATACCAGATTAAATAAAGTTTAGATCTTAAAAAAAAATCCTTACAAAATCCAATATTAGCCTGAATATAAACAAACTAAGTTCTAGAAAAGTATATTTTTATAATTAAATCTATGTATTCAACATAAAAATAGTCAGTGTGTGTTTTAATGATGATCATTCACACTATTTAATCGTTGGTTCATTGATATATATTTAAATAAGTTTGTGAGATGTAGAAAAGAGTAAAAAATTATAGATAGAAAATATTTCTATTTTTGTTAAATAGACGATATTTTAAAAAATCAATAAGTGCATTAATTTATAATTAGATTTTGTTCTTCAATAAAAATACGAATAGAACTTTATTTCCTTTTATTTTATTAAAAAACTAAGTTTTCTATTAAAAGTTTCAGAAATCAATATAAAGCACTTTTTTAAAGACAGCTTTTACATACATTAAAAAAAAAATGTATTTCTAGAGTTCTTTTTGAAATAAATTGATTCATATAAATTAAATTTTAATTTTCATTTATTAATTCACAATTCTTTTTTAAAAGTAATATATTGAACACTTCTTCTAAATTCATTTGCTTTATTGCTGATCTGCTGCTGTGTGTCGTCAACTAAAGCATAGAATAAAAAAAGTAACAAATAACCATTTACAGGATCCAAAATTAAAATCCCTTGTAACGATGGGTTCTCAAGATTCTTTAGAAGACAAGACTGTTACGATCTGCCATGGTTCAGACTTTGTAAACATGACTTTCATTAATTTCTGTACAACACGCGCAGAAATTGCGCGACACTGGACCGATCAGATTGTCCACCTGGCTTATAATCTCACTCAGCTTAATACTAGCACAATCATGTTCTTGCAAAAGGCGCACACAAAACTTACATTATCCGCGGATAAACTCGGAAATATACCCGTTAAAAAGTGAGTAAAAGAATCGGGCAAGCTTTATTTATAATTAAAAATAATATTTGCAGAAAATTAAAAAATTTTTATGTTTTTAATTTGCAATTTTACAAACAATTATAGTTAAATCAATTAATTATTAGTTAATTTAAAAACTATTAATTATAAATATAAAACTTTTTAACAATTGCTTTATTTTTATCATTTTACATCTAATTAATTCATTTAATTTTTTTAGTATAATAAAAATGTTCACACAAAGCAAAGAAGATAGAAAGCGTGTAGAGAAAGCCTTAGATATTTCTGGCTATTCTTCAGGAAAGAACGATTCTATTCCTTTGCAAAAGTTCCAATTTGAGGATTTCTTTAATTTTTACAAGTCACTGACTCAGCGTTCTGATGTAGAAAAAGTCTTTGAAGAGATAGTTGGTAATCCTAAACGGAAATTGATGTCTGTGCCACAGTTTGTCGAATTTTTAAATCAAACTCAACGTGATCCTCGTCTTAATGAGATATTATATCCCTATGCCAATGCTGCAAGGGCAATGGAAATTATTACTCAATATGAACCAAATAAACACAATGCTCAAAAAGGCCAATTAAGTTTTGATGGATTTCTCCGATATCTTATGAGTGAAGATAATCCTATTGTTGCTGTTTCCAAGTTTGAATTATCTGATGATATGGATCAACCACTTGCTCATTATTTTATTAATTCTAGTCATAATACGTATCTTACAGGTGAGTTTTTGTAACTGAAATTTGGATATTGAATGATTTACTAAAATATTTAAAAAGCTCATTTCTACTCTATCTTGTTAATTGTTTTTGTTAAATTAATAGCAAAATTTATATTTTGGTCTAAACCTATTAGATTCACATTCAATAACTACCTCTAGTAATTTTTATAATGATATATGTCAATATATTAAAGACAAGTACAATACTATAACATAAATTTTATAGGCCATCAATTAACTGGCAAGAGTTCTGTAGAAATATACCGACAATGTTTACTGGCTGGTTGTCGGTGTGTCGAACTTGACTTCTGGAATGGCAAGTTTGACGAACCTATAATTGTACACGGGTAAATATTTTTCATTAACTTGTTTTTTACGTTTTTAGCTTATATAATATAATGAAATTCAATAAGAATTTGTAATCTTGGAAAGTAATATTTTATAAATTTACAACTATGCTGTAATGTTTTTCATTTAAATTTAATTTTATTGATATTAAAATTAAATTTGAAATAAATTTGAAATAAAATATTTTCACATATAGAGACTATAAAAAACATATTTTTCTCCAAACTTAGGATTTTTTGGCAAACAAAATAAGTAATTTAATTATTTATGTTTAGAATTTTTTAATATTTATTCATTATGAAATTTATATTTAATTAATAGGTATACCTTTGTACCTGAAATTTCGGCGCGGGAAGTAATAGAAGCGATAGCTGAGAGTGCCTTTAAGACATCTGAGTATCCTGTGGTACTCAGCTTTGAAAACCATTGTAATCCAAGACAGCAAGCCAAGATCGCTCAGTATTGTAGGGAATATTTTGGAGAAATGCTTCTCGATGCTCCTCTAGAATCTCACAAAGTGAGCAATTATATTTTAATATTTTATGTTAATTTTAATTATTATTAAAAATTAAAACAAAAATTAAATTTTAAAATTAAAAATATAGATAAAATCAGTTTTGTTTATCACATAAAATTATTATCATTAATTAAAAAAATAATTTATTTTTCTATAAGTTTTTCTTTGTTAAAATTTTTTATATAATATATTAATTTTATAACAACTTTTATAGTTAGAACCTGGTCAAGAATTACCACCACCTTCACTGTTAAGGAGAAAAATTATAATAAAAAATAAAAAAAAGCATCATCATCACCATCATCACAAAAAGCATCAAAAGAAACAGCAAATTCAGGCTGAGGGTATTGAAGAAGGAATTGAGCCCAGTGAAGAAAATGGCAGTGAGAGCCAATCAGCTAAAGGAGAAAATGGCCCTCCACCTGATATCATTCCACAAAGTGAAGTAGTTGATGGAGTTGTAGTGGGTAATGGAAACGGTGAACATCAGATAGGTAATGGAGAAGTTCATCCACCTATGTTGCAGCAAAGACAGGGTAGTAAGGACAGCGCACAAGATGACGATGGTAAAATATTTTTCAACAACTAAAACAAATCCATTAATAAAAAATTTACATTTTTCTATTTAAATCTAAATCGTCTGATTCATAATAGACTTATTTAATCTAGGGTGTTGTTTGTAAAATTTACAATTTTAAGTTTTTAATCTTTATATATTTTTTTTAATTTTTTTTAAATTTTTTTAATCTTTATATATTTATACTTATTACTGTTTAAAACTAATTTTAAAACCCTTGTATGACTAGTAGTTGTTTCGAATTTTTTCTTTAAAGAATAATTATTACTTAAGCTTAATAAATAAATGTAAAAAAAATATGTGATCTTATATCTAGATGATGAAGATGAATCTAGCACCGAAGATGAGGAACCTCCTGCTCCTGATGCTGCTAAGGCGCCTGATGCCAAAGAAACAGAAGCTGGGGCTGAAATTTCAGCATTAGTTAATTACGTTCAGCCTGTACATTTTAGTAGTTTTGAATCTGCTGAAAGTAAATATTCCTTTCAATCTTAAATTTTTTCATTTAAATTTTTATATTCAATATAAAAGAAATTGTATGAAAATTAATAATTTAATTATTATACTAGTTCGTCAATTTATTTTATAAAAAACAATTATTTGCTTAGAAAAATGATATTTACACTCAATACAATACTTTAATAAAATTTTATGACTTTTTTTTTTATCTGTAAACGTATAATTTTTAGGAAAAAATCGTATGTATGAAATGTCATCGTTTGACGAAAAACAAGCTACTACTTTATTAAAAGAGCGGCCACTAGAGTTTGTCAATTATAATAAACATCAATTATCACGAGTTTACCCATCTGGCACACGTTTTGATTCAAGCAACTTTATGCCTCAAGTTTTTTGGAATGCCGGCTGTCAACTTGTTGCTTTAAACTATCAAACTTTAGGTAACTATTCTAAAATTGATTTTTAATGTTTATCAATTTATGAATTCTCTTCAGATCAGGTCTGTTTTGTTTTAAGTGAAGCTAGAGCCACAAGTATATAAAAAATATGCAAAATTCTTTTTATTTCATTCTTATAGTTTCATATAAAAAAACTTAATTATTATAATTAGATTTATTTAATTTTTTGTAGTATAAATTGCACTTTCAAAATTTGCAATTTTTGCTTGAATTTCAGATCTGGCTATGCAGCTTAATTTAGGAATTTTCGAATATAACAAACGTTGTGGTTACTTGTTAAAACCTGAATTTATGCGCAGAAAGGACCGACGATTAGATCCTTTTGCCGAATCAACAGTAGACGGTATTATTGCTGGAATGGTTCATATTCATGTAATCTCAGCCCAATTTTTAACTGATAAAAGAGTCGGAACTTACGTAGAAGTCGATATGTTTGGTCTTCCAGCAGACACTGTCAGAAAGAAGTTTAGGACCAAAATAGTTCCCAATAATGGCATTAATCCAGTATATGATGAGGAACCTTTTGTTTTCAAAAAGGTAAAATAAATTTTTGTCTATAAAAATGTAGTTTTTGACTTTATGCTGTGAAAAAAAAAATTGATAATTTTGTTGGAAATATTAAAACAAAATTTGATGAGTTTCAAATTTTAGATCTTTTATTGCTAATAATAGGTAGGCACTAAAGCTTTAAACGAGCTATAAAAACTCTCGTTTCTGGCTGTCATAAACATTATCTTAAAAGCTGAAGATTATTCTTTGTTTATAAAAGAGAAAGTAGCCTCGATCTATTTTTATCTAAAATAATTATTACTACTTTTTTATTCTCGATAAAAATAAAACTATAAAATCTTTATAACCTGAAATATTTAACTTTAATTTTTAAAATGATAATTTATCAACTTTATTCCTTAAGTTACTTTTTATTTTTAACTACAAAATTATTCATTAACAAGATCTTAAAATATTTTATTCGACTTGTAGCGATCCCAAGTGCCAAAAGCAATATTAAATTAAATTAAATTTTTCTCAGAGGAGTAAAAGATAGAAACTATAATCGGGTAAGAATTCATTGGGGTGATAGAAGAAAATTACAACTAAATAAAATTATAAGTTATTGTGAAATTTTATCAACGTACAATATTTTTTCAAACTTTTCTTTCACTATGGAAAATTTTTTTTATTATAGTCATTATAATTAAGTCTTATAAATACAACGCAAAAAATAATATCATTTCTCTTTATTTCTCCAATAATTTTTCAGAACTTAACATTTATTTTAAAACAGGGGTTACCTTTGGATTAGGATAAATTTATTTAATAAGAATAAATTATTTATCTCATGAGACATTTTCCGGCCGAGTGAAAAATCATCCTTTATTCGTATATCGAGTTATATATTTATTAACTCTATTTATTAATAAAGAAAATTTTTAAACTCTGTTTTTTTAATAGGTAGTTTTACCAGACCTTGCATCCATCAGAATAGCAGCATACGAGGAGTCTGGCAAGATGATTGGTCATCGAGTATTGCCGGTAGTTGGACTTTGTCCGGGCTACCGACATGTGGCCCTGCGAACCGAATGCGGACAGCCTCTTCCGTTAGCAAGTCTTTTCCTGAATGTGATCGTTAAGGATTATGTACCGGATGGATTAAGCGACTTCGCTGAAGCTCTTGCCAATCCAATCAAGTACCAGAGCGAGCTCGAGAAAAGAGAGAAACAGCTAGCCGTGCTCACAGATGACTTGGAGGAGCCGGACGAAGGCGAGATTGAGGTACTGCTTGTTTATTTTGTGTCCAACTGAAAGACAAGTCTTTTAATGTACCCAGACGTTCCATTTCCGCATCTGTGTAGCTGAAAATGTTTAGTAAAAAAGGACGGTTTGACTGACAACTTTGGTTGAGACTGGTAAAATCAACAATTTTTGAGCGACTGACATTTCGAGATTAATAAAATATAAGATAGTAATCATGAAAGTTCAGGAATAAATAGATCAAGTTTAGCATTAAAAAAGTCTCAAAATAACAAAACTGATTACAATAAATCAAATTATACTTTTGAAGTTTTCTTTTTAATGTACATTTTGAATATTACTTATAAAAAATATTGAATCTTATACTTATTTTCCTTTCTTATATAATAAGTATTTCTTATATTATAAGTAATATTTATTAAATAAAAGATATATTATTTAATAATTTTAATGAAATAATTTGTATGATTTCACATTTTAAAATTGTTAATTGTCGTTTTAACAAAAAAAAAAAAAAAAATGTTTTACTAAACATTAAATCTTCCTACAATTCTTATCCTATTTAACAACTGACTTTCGGACTAACTGTTATAGATTAAAGAAAAGGTTAAGGAAAAAGGTGGTAGTGGACCAAGTTCCTCTAGTAAACCAGTCGTGAGTTTTACAATAATTCGCAATCTCTGGTTAGGAAAATCTATTGAAAACTTTATAATTTTTAGTTGATTCTTATTTGTTGTAAATATACAGTATTTCTTTTAAAAACCTTACAAACCTTGAAAATCCGTTCAAATTTAAACACTCATTATGTGTTTTTATTTTTGAACAAGAGAATATCAGATTCGCATATTATGTGCAGTGCTATTCTCTTCAATTAAAATTATTACTATATACATTGAATTTTACACAAAAACTTCGTAAATCGTCTGGTTTTTTAAATAAAATTCGCACAAAACACAAAATTTTCTATTGTATAATAAATTTATAATTATATTTTAAAAATATAATTTTATCAATTTAATTTATATTTATTTATAATGAATTTATTATTTGATTTTTGATTGTAAAAACTATTTATTTACTAAATGTTTTGTTTATGTAATTATAAAAAAGATTTTTAATAAGAATACGTTTAAATATTTTTTGTTAGGTGTATTCAACAGTTTCGAATCTTAATTTCGTAGAAATACTCTTTATAAACATTTTTATTTTTTATTGGAAATAAAGAAAGAAGAGCAAAATGAAAACACACATAAATATTCATAAATTTTGTCATCAACATGGTTTTTAGAGATGTTTTCAATAAACTATCCTATCCAGAGGTACGAGTTTACGGGTGTTTTCTTTCGATACATTATCTTTGTTTATCAGGATGAGGCTACTAAAACGAAGAGGGTTCAATCGATCGGCGAATTACCAGGCTTAGCACCAAGTACGGGAAGCCCGCATGGAAGGCCGTCAATGGGAACTATTAATGCTTCGGATTCTCAGGAGCTTGAGGATGGTGTGTCCTCGCTCACAGTTAACGTTGTCGATGCTTCCTCGAACAAAAGTCCTCTCAATGCCAGCACGAGTGAGTTTTTTGTTACTTAGGGAGGCTGTTATGGCTTATAACTAGATCGGTTACTAACTATTTTAAAAAAGGTTCATTCTCTTTAGCGTCCGAGGAGATTGTTGCCGAGTCCTTGGAAAAGCTGATGGAAAATAAATTGGTCAAGGAAAAGAAAACGGAACTGGAGAAAAAATTGGATTCTTTAAGAAAAAAACAAGAAAAGGTAATTTTACTTGAATCTAAATTCTACGTAAAATATAATAAATTAAAATTATTTTATTCTAAAAGTCACTGAACAAGTAATTAACCTTAAGCATAATCGTTTAATTTTAAGATTATTTAATGAAAAAATTTGTTATGTTATTTTAAATTTTGGGAATATTGAAAAAATTTGAATTCTTGTAGTATTATTTTTAAATAATAAATTTTAAACTTATGTTTGAAACTTGCAGGAAAAAGCACGAGTGCAAACTACTGATGGAGAGAAGCAAAAATCTAAATTCTATATGAGTCATAAGCTAGTGAAACGGCTTTCTAGTAAAAATATGTTCGTATTTTTTATTAAATAATTTGCTTTTAAACCATAAGATTAACTTTATTAATTAAAGTAGATATTTTATAATTAGTTCTTAATTTATCACTTTGAAAATTTCTTTACTATTATTTCAATATATTCTTTTATAGTGCAACTTCAAATGAATATATTTTGTAATGTATAATTAAGATTTATAAAAATTATTAATGCATTTAAAAATATATACAATTTCAAATTTTAGCTTTTCTAGTGAAGTGGGTCTTAGTACCTTGGCTCTTCCAGAGACTACGGAATCCGCTGAAGCAGATAACCGTGAAGGCAACGATGTTCCAGCGAAAGGACTTCCACGAAGTCAGAGCGAGCGTTTACTTGCTGTGTGCAAGGAACATGTCCTACAAGAGCGCGAACTTCAAGAAAAATATCACGAGAGTATGTTTTCGATGGTGGATAAGGTAATGAAATCATCTCAGTCTAGTCAATTGAAAACTCTTCAAGCTCTATATGAACGCGAGACTGCTGACGTTAAGAGAAAGCTTCAAGCTTTAAGACATGAAGAGGTATGTTAAATTTTACTGATAATTTAATTTAAAATATTTATGCAGATTTTAACGATTTTTAATGGTTAATTTCTGACACCTAAAAATGAAATACGTGCTATTGTATTATATTTTATTTTTGAGTTAATTAAATAATAAAAACTGCTTCTTATAACAAAAATACTTTTAAAAATTCTGAAAATTAAAAATTGAATTTTTTTACTGTCTATATATAGTATTTAGACAAAGAGTCGAATTGTTCTCATGAAGAATTCTATTAAAGCAGTAGGCAGAGATCTTTGTCTACAGTGTTTGCTAAATAAATATTTACAATGTTACCTTAAATAAAAGAGACTATTCTTCAACAATTCAATTTAAATTAGCTATAGGTACTGGACTTTTCCGGTGTTCCTAATTAATCCTTAAAGTACCGTTGAAATTCCTTTCTTGGGCACTTTAGTTAATTCTTGATAGTTTAAAATTAATTCATTACTTATTACTATTCATTAAAAATAAATTTCTTTTAGTTTTCCTTGAAATACCGATTCTTATAAATACTAGCTTTAAAATGGATTGGAAGTTTGAGTTGTATTAATAGAATTCTTTTATTACATAAATAGGTAAAACAATTGGCAAAGGTTCATAAAGATAAAGCTGAATTTGACCGGATGAAGAGAGAAGTAGCAAAGTCGACCGTTGAAAAGGGAGTAAACGAATGTACAAGGCTGACTAAAATATATGAGAAGAAAAGGATGGAATTAGAAAAGCAACATGAAGACGTTCGGCAAAGATTTGAAGAAGAAAAATTAAAGGTATTATATAATATTACATATTTAACTTATAAACTTTATCAGAATATAAAATATTGAATTACATGAATTAAAAGTAACCTACTATAAGTTGATCGTATCCTAGAATTTAAAAAAATAATACCAATGAACTCATTAATAATTTTTTTTATAATAATAGGTTCGGTCAGCTCTTCAAGCCGAATATAGCAGTCGCTATAGTAAATTTGAGAGTGGTGAAGTAGATTTGTCTCCTACAAGCGGCGGTCCGGGTCTTCCCGAAGCAGTTAGTGGGAAGACTTACTAGCATGAGGCTGGACGTTATCGTTGGTTAAGATGTTTCCAACGTAATAGACGTCAATGAAATGAATCGCTCGAGCGGTGGAAATCCGTATGAAAATAAAAGTGAAGATACCATTGTGAAAAAGGTGTCCTCGTTTAAGAAAGTAGGGAAACCTACAAGAGGTATCACTAAAGAAATGTCACAGCGAATAACAGAAGGCAGCTGCATTTTTAGTGTGTCCAACATTCCGATTTCCCATCGAAGCTTGTTAGAATGGGACGAAATGGTAGGATTATCCTAACATTACTTCAAGAAGAAAAAGAGTTGTTTACCTTTGAATTCTTGACTTTATGGATTGTAAGAGTAAGGCAAGGATAAAAATGTGTATCCAAACAATACTACTTTTTAGAAATTTTGACTTGCAGTTACAGTATTAATTGATAAATGAGTGTAGGACTTCTGAAACGATTGGCTTCGCGATTCTCCGCTTTAATACGAAGGCAAGTACGAGGAAATAAGATAATAAGACATAGGTCAATAGAAAGATTGGATGGGATAGAGAAAGAAAGGACTCCGATTTTATTCATACTATGGGCATGTGATTCTAAATAAGTGTAATCTTTTTAAATTGTAACTATTAACCATGTTGTTATATACATAAGGCGTTATATTCTCCACTCAGCTATTACTGATAAAATTTGCGAACAGTTTTCTGATAAAAACTTATGAGATAATGAAATAAGAAGAACTATTCATTTGGAAAATTGAATAAATGGTCCGAGTCGAATCTCATTGGCCTAGAAAATAATTGGGGTATTCAAAAAGCTAAAAAAGTTGCTCCCCGATTAGCATAAGTCACTTCAGATTTGTTAATTGGATGCTTTCTCTGGAAAGAATGAAAATGAATTTAAAGAAAGTACGTTGTACGTCTTGAAATAGAACAAAAAAAAAAAAGATTGGCTACTTGTAAATTTGTAAATTATACTCTAATTTAGAACGTTTGATAAAAGATACAAGGAAAATCACGCGTCTTAACTTTCCGCGGTGTAATTCTTCCAAGATATTTTTTTTTCTATAATAAATAGAAAAACCTTTTGATATTTATTAAAAAAATGAGTAATTTAAATGAAATTGTGAGAGATTGAATGAATACGGTATATAAATAAAGGTCATACGAGACCACTTTTTTTCGAGAAGACAATCAAAAATGTTACTTGCGCAAGTATTTAGCGACTGTAACATTTTCCTTGTTATTATTAACTCATACGATGCACGTATGTATAAATTAACCACCTATACATTATTAATGAAACTACATACATTATAAATATAAACAATAAGAATAATGGAGATAATAATATTAATAATTATTAACTATAATAATTAATACAAAAAATTACACAATAGCCATAAAGTTAAAATAATAAACGCAGAGCAAGAATTTAAGTTTCTTCATTGCGACTACAAACTATAAAGTGCAAGCGAGTTTAAAAACTGAAATATTAAATAAAAGTGGAGTTTAAATCACCCCAGTGACGATAAGATTCTCGAAAATGCCATTCAATGTTTAATAGTCGTGCGAAATAAAAACGACAGCTAATATTATGCAGTTTATGTAGGCGCGATGCGTTGTGATATTAATGGATCTCAAAGCAATCATAAGATCGCTGTATAAAAGTCTAAACTTAGGTGGTTAGCAGGAGGGAGGAAAGGTATACAAAAGCTCCGAGAATGCACGAAATTAACGTTCATCTTTACGCTCAAATATAGAATAAAATAGTCCAACCAGATTCAAAAATGTTGAATCTTTTAAACTTTTTATTATTTTAAGCGATATTTATTACGCACAAATATATATTTTATTTTTATCGAGCACAAAATGCATATCACACGTGATTGACTGCAATATATTAGAAAGACTTTTTTTTCAAATAGTAAAATAAATTAAACTGCCATACTCGGTAAACTGCACACGAGTAATTTTTGTTTTTGTATATAAAAGCAATATTTTGTGATATATCGAAACTATTATTACTTATATATGTGTCAATTATATATTTTTTAAATTATTCTTAATAATTTTTGAGACCTGTTTAATATAATTTTTAATTATATGTGATAGAAAATATTGAATATTGAGTATGGCAGCTAACTTATAAATATTAATAAAAATAATATTTTCTGATTTTTTAAAGGATAAAAAGTCTAAGTCGTGTTTATATTTTGTTTAATTGAGCCGTAAAAATTTTATTGTAAATTTTTACGCAGTGATGTAGGAGTTGAACTGTTAACTTCGTTTGAACGTTCTGTATCCAAGACAAGATGAAAACTGAAATTTATAAGCTTCCTCCGCTACCAATATTAATTTTATGGAAAATGTCCTTTCTAGTTATACAGTAATCGGTCGAAACAAGATAAATATACGAGATTTTATATGACAAAGTACCATGTGTATATTTGATGTAACATCCGCGTATTTAAGCGATATTTGGTAGGTTACTAGGTACAAGTCAACTAAAAACAATTAGAAAGAGATATTGAAATTGCCACGCTCTAAAATCTTTCAATGTAAGAAAATGCCATTTGATAGAAATTGAATCTCTTGTAATCTTTTTCCTTATTTTTGATATATGAATTTTTAAAGCTTGCGTAAGATGAATGATATTTTTTCGCAACTGCTATTAATTTATACGTCCATTGAATTTATTGTTTGAAGTTGTTACTTGGAGATTAAGAGCGTGTAAAAATACAAAATTTAAATAACTATTTCATAAAATACCAGGAAGAAGAAAACGATATTTCAGTTCTTCCAATAACAAGTGGACTTCCATATGCAATCCAAAGGTTAAATACTTGGCCATCCTCATATATGCGGTTCCTTCTCTCTCCCTGGTATTTTAATTTATGTAAATAGTTCGTAGTTATACACATACTATTAAATTATATAAATATATTCCGCGTTGAACTATTATGTGTTGTTGCTGTTGATGTTGTTAATGGTGTAAGTAGACGAAAAATATAGTCGCGTCTATTACAAACTACTGCGTGTAAGGTTAATAATAATAGAGCTTACTGAATAGGTCGATTATTGCTGTGTATACGTACGTCCGTAATGAAAGCGTTTTCATAATTATATAAGGCGGTTCGAAGTAGCTGATCTCGAATTGCAAATTTCATATTGGTTGTTTCTTCTTTTTATTATCATTATCATAATTATTTTTATTACTATTAATATTATTATTATTATTGTTATTGTTTTATTATTATTATTATTATTATTATTATTATTATTATTATTATTATTATTAGCACGATCCTTTTTGTTCAATTTATTTACTATAAAAATTGTACAATCTCAAAATTTTTAATTTTATTTCATATATTGGTGTGCTATTTAACAGCACAGAAAAAGTCAAGAAACTAGTCTTTTCGGTGATAGTACAGAGTCAAACGATAATTTATTAAATGTATCTTTTTACTGTTAACTTATTATTAATTAACTTATCGGTTGTATATTTATAATAAGATTATTTTTTTTTAATTCTTTGTTTTTTTTTTGTTTTTTGAGTGTATGCACTTTATTTCGAGAAGCAACTTCGATCTGTGCATTTCTTCGAAGCCAGTCTGCCAAATAGGACGGAAAAACTGAAAGTTGTGAACTCAAAACACAGATTTTTTTAACAATTCCTTGTATATATTTTAATTTTTGAGTATGCTAAGTATCCACGAATCTCTGAACTGTTTCGATAATTGTAACATGCTCAACGCTGTAAGTTGATTCGCTATTCAACGAGCCAGTCATAGATTTCTTATAACGTACTTCTGGCGTAACAGAATCTATAAAATTTGTCTTCCGTTTTATTTGTAGATAAGTTCCTGATGATATTAAAAATTTTCTATTAAAATACGCATACATTTTTCTTATAGAAAAATTATTTTACGAACGATTAATTTGTCTATGCAATTACACTAGTAACGTGAAAAATGTATTTTATTTTTACTAAACAAAAAAAAAAAAATTTTTTTAAAAGTAATGAAAAAAAATAAAGATAAAAAAAAAAATAAAAAAAAAAAAAAAAAAAAAAAAAAATCAGGACCTTTTCTATTAATGAAACAGATTCTTTTGCCCCATTCGCACGATTACAAGCACATGCGTCAAAATGAGCCATAAACTCGTGATTATATTGTTAAAAGATGATCGATCTTGAACTAATGAACTGTATCAGTATTTATAATGGGGAAAATCTCTGTGTTTTGAAGAAAAAAAATTAAATTTTTATCATGTTTATTTTATACAATATTATATAAGTTACATTTCATATTTTCATCATGATGATGCTCGTACATTTTTCTGATATTTGACGGAACAATAAATATTATTAATTAAAGAGTCATGTAACACGTATAATATGGGGAAATAGAGCGAACATCATGAATACTTCTGTATTAATTCTAAGATAGTAAACTAAACTGCATGAGTCGTTTCGCTTTCTTCCACATTTACATTGCGGTCTGCTTAAATGTTTTATCAAAATAATGCTGTTGCTATACGAGCTCTTCTTTTATTCTTTAGCAATGTCGATTATTGTCTTCCTGATAAGTGCGGAATGGTTCAGCAAGTAAGAAACAAAGCTTAAACATTATACGTAATAAGCGCTTTCGCAAATAGTTTTGCTAAATAATTTTCGTTCCTTTTATTTTAATTTTTACATTTGGATTTTATAACCGAATTTTATGTGTTAGTTTCACTTTATCAATTATAAACTACTATCTGGTTTATTTCGATAAAATATATAATTTCATATAGTTTAAATTAAAGGTTAATTATGAATATGTTTTTTATAATAAAAAATAAAAAAATTATATTTTCCATTATGATTAATTTCAAGTAAAGTTTTGTTTTATGTCATATATATATTATATACACTCCTTTAGATTCTTTTACTTATAGTTTAAACCTTTCTAATTATAACTAACATGGGCTTAACGATATCTTTTTGTCACGTTACAAATATAGTAATTCAAAAATAAAGTTATTGAATCTTCTTGAAGTAAAAGGGCAGCTAATAACTTTCAAATTGTTATAATCACAAAATTATGTTAATATATAATTAATAGCGTACCATGATTTGTAGAAATAATACTTTGTTATTTTTTATTTTTATTTTGCATTATTATTTCTTTTATTTTCCTCCAAAGTTCCGACGTCATGTTTGACGATTATTATAAGAATAAATATTATAAGTTGTGTTCAACTATTTGCAAATGATGATTGTGATTCTGCTTCTTCCTAGTATATAAAAAAGTTCAAATACAAGAAAATATTTTCCTGTCACGCTTTTTTACTTTCCTTGTTCTATGCCGACAATAATTCAGTTATTGAAACAAAATGATTCTACGCACTATTAATTTAAAAAATAAATCAACTAAAAATTTTAACTATGTAATTTGCGCTTTAAAGGAATTGCTTATATATACACTAACACACATACCGCGTTAATAATAAATTTGTGCATTCACAAGTTTTTAATGTGTATATTCATATACACGGTATACTGTTAAAAAAAGGTAACTCTCGAGGCACGCACTTTTTCGTGTTAACTCTTGCGTATTACTATCGCAGCACTGCGTTATTGTTATATTATCGAAATAAATATTTAAAAAAGCACACCTACGTAAACTCGTTAAAGTACTTAAAATGAATTATTACAAATTAGATATATATATATATATATATATATATATATATATTCTATAAAGTTCTATTGCATTGTATATATTATTATAAATAAAATAAGATATACTTCTACGCGTATTTATCAAGCGATGGAACGTCGAAAGGAGTTGATAATTGGTTTCGACTCGGCGAACGTATCATCGTTCGACATTTTAACTGTACACAAAAGAATCATTAGATGATTTAAAAAATATAAAGTGAAGTTTATAAATAATTTGTTTTATTTATGTAAATTATTTCATTATGTTTAAGTATTTAATTATTTATTTTATTAGATGAATTTTTATTATATTTCATTTCCAAGGAACCAAAATTTTATTAAAAAATACATAAATTTATTGAAAAGTTAGACATTTATTCGCTTATAACTAATAGTTAATTAAAAATAGTAATAATCTTATTTAAATTGACAGATAATAAAATTTTTTTAACTAAAATTCTTCTAATGCTTCTGGTGAGTACAGTCTTGCGTAATTTTACTATGAAAGTACTTTTGAAAAATATAAAAAAAAGAATAACAAAAGACGACGAAGTCTTTTTCTGTATACATAACTTGAGCACCTGCTCGAAATGTAACGATCTTATTGCACTCGGAAAGTTCTTAATTTATTTCTTTAGGTTTTGTCTTAGTTACATCTAAACTTTAATCTATTTACTCATGAATGCTTAAGCTTAGATGTATCATGTGCTATTATTCTACGCAATGCTTCTAACGTCTAATTCATAAACTTAATACTACAAAGATGACATAATTTACATTAAATTTTATCTAAAAGTTCTTCATTTATATATAAATTAAAAAAGATGTTGCATTAATGTTTCTTTCATCGATTACAAATTACATTTGTAAATATTGGTAAACTTTAATGAGACGTAATTAAAACATTTACAATTCTATAATTTTAGTTTATTTATTATTAATAGTTAAACCAAAGAACATGTAATTTGTGATCATTCGTACACGAACAATAAGCACGCTTTAATTATACGTTATTTTGTATTTGTCTTGGTCGTGAGCATGTCTGTCGTACGATCTCGAGGAATGTCGATAAATATATCAAATTTAATGGACTGTTTTAATAAATCCTAATGATTTATGCGTTGTAAATATGAATATGAAAACAAATATTGTTATAAATTATTTGTTAACTATGAGGCAAAACTTGTGTCAAATTGGATACATTTCCATTTCATTCAAAAACGATGATTTAATCTAAATCGAATACTTTTATTATAAGGGAGTTTATCATAACAAGAGAAAAACTTATTAAATTACTAAATGATACTAAAGTCATCGTAAAAGTTGTATTTAATTTTTAAAATCGTATATATTAATGTACTATATATTTAAATAGTAAATTTATCCTCTTTCACTGACTCTATATACACACATTTATATATACACACACATGCATACATTGTAACCGCATACAAGTATAAAAAAGTTTTCTCTCTCCGAATCTCACATTCTGTCATAAAAATCGTTACCTGTTTTTCTCGTAACGATCTAAGTATTTAAAGACTTACCGAAATGCTTGATGTTAAAAGTACATATTAAAGTTGAACTAGAGCAAATTTTAAGCGATCATCTTACGATTGCACGTTTTGCCGGCAATCGAAGAGATTTGAGTCGATATTGTATGCATAGAATGAACCAAACAGAAAAATATTACAAAAAATATATATATATAAAAAGGTCACAGGGAGGACTGTCTGAAAGTTATAAAACGAAGGCATCGATGCAAAAATAATATGTAAAAAATTATACAAACAAAAAATGTCCAATTCATCCAACGATCCCTTCTCTAACTCACTTGTGCCTTGCCCTCGATGATCATCCATTAAATGTTATTCTATTTCGCGCGTAAAAAAAAATAATACAAAAGAATGGTCCTGCTTCTTTTATAGTAAAGAATTATCCTTGATGTTCGATGTCGCTTATAATATAAAACTAAGATTAAAATACGATTTTAGACATATGTATATACATATAACTAAGTTAAGTGTAATAATCTTTTAGCGAAACCACGTATTTTTATGGGAGATTCTTCTAAATAAACAATTAAGATGGCGCGCTCCGGTTTCTTCGTATATTGAAAAACGTGCGATTATCTTTATTAATAATATCAGTCAAACTATATACCAGCAATTTTATATTATTTATTATATTCGTTTTTGAGAAAATATAACTCAGTCATTATCAAATATTTAATAAAACATTGAACTACTTCATTATTAACATGACACAGTTTACAACGATACCACTCTAATCAATATCATTATTTATATAAATTATATTATTAATTAAGAAATTGATTATCGTGGCAAAACTGACAAAACTAATTTAATAATTCTTTGTTCAAATTAGGAAGAGCTAAAGAATTTAATTTCAAACTTCAAACAAATTTAATTTGATCTTAAATTTATCTATATATATATAGATGTATAATATATAAATGTATAATGTATACATTTATAACATTTTTGACCAACTGTTAAATCCAAATTTCTTTATCCTCACTGATTATAAATTTATTTAATTTATTATTGTTGAGAGCGCGTCAGTCTTCAGACCGACGGAAAATACTAGATATAATAATAAAATAAGATTTTCATCTTCAAAATGAAGAGGGTACAATGTATAAGATACATCTTGGTTCTTAGATAGAGAAAAATGTATATGTTAACAGAATAAAATAATAAGAGCCCTGTGATATATACAGCAGAGGGCTTACGTATATCAATATACATACTTGCGTGGCAGTAGAAAAAAATTATTTTAAAGTTTATTGTACTGACTTTTGATTTGATTTGCTGAATCGTAAAAGTAATGAATAAAATTATAGCATTATTTTTAGGTACTATTATAACATTTTTTGATAAATATTTACGTATTACCTCATTCACTATGAGTTTAACATATTATGGGGATAACAATAATTATTAGTAAATATTTTCCCTATCTAACATTTTTACAGATAGTTGTTTAAAGAAATGCAAAAGTAAAAAGTATAGTGCAAAACTATAAATAATTTTTTTCTACGTACATAAGAAGAAATTCTAGAAATATAATAATTAAGAATTGTAATTAAATTTCCTTCGAGCGTCAGGAAAAAAAGGGTGATGTTCTTGTCTTCGAATTAACCATTTTTTAAAACTAATTAAACTTTCCTGTATTATCATGGAATATCGAAATATTTTCGATTGCTTTTGTTGTATTCTAATGAGGTACAAGTGATAGCCGCTTATTGCTAGTCGCTAGCGGAACTACAAACGATGGTAGCGTAAAATGATAAAGCGAGTGAAAGACAAAAGTTTCCCATTAAAAACCTTAAACGAGATTAAGACAATGTAATACCCTGTGTGTATTTTTAGGATTTAGATTAATAGTGGCACAATTGTTACCTGCTGATTGTGGAAACAAATAATGGTTCGAGATTGTAACAGGAATTCATAAATTAAAATGACATTCTGTAAGTGGATGTACCGCAATGTAAGATCAAGAAAAATAGGTAATAAAGTAAAAATTCATGTTAATCATATAAATGTTTTTTTATTATAATAATTTAACATTCAAATCGATGTATTTGTAATATACAAGAGAATGGGATTACATGAGAACTGCAATAATTATCGTTAGTTATATGATCAGATTTTTTTAAATTTTTTCAAATATTAAATGTTATAGTACATTATGCACCAAGGGAGTAAAGTCGCATATTATTTCCGAAAGTGGTTTATAATTACCGGAGGGAATAATTGACTTTACTCTCGAGTTGCAAATAATACTTTATTACCAACTTAACTGCCCTGGTAGAAAATTGACCAGAATTCTGGGCAGAATTTATGGTCAACAAATGTTAAAATGACACTTATCTAAAAATTTTGGAAATGCTTCGAACAGAATTTCTAGATAAGTGACATTTTAACATTTGTTGACCATAAATTTCTGCCCAGAATATGGTCAATTTTCTACCAGGGTGTGGTCACTTATTTGTTTTTATTTTATTATTTTCAATAATTGTTCTATTTTTTCTAATAAAAATAGAAATAATAACTGAGGAGGGAAATAATACCCCATTATTTCCCAATAACAATAGCGCCAATTATTACGTGTTTATTATTACTTTATAATCGTTTTTTCGGGGAAATAAGTAGATATTATCGTTGAAGTGAGAATAAAAAATTTTAGATTTATAATTAATAATTATTTATTTTATTCAAAATTTAACCATATCAGAGAAGTTCGGATATGAATTAGAACTTTCCTTTTCCAGTTTTTACTTAGCTTGCAGCTTAGACCCATTCTCCGATATTGCATATTTAAATAATCTCTTTTATTTTCTAATGGCGTCGAATTTACAAAATATTACTATTTGAAACAATATTTTCTACAACATTTTTCTAAATATCTTGACACAGGTATTTAAATATTAAATATTCTTTATAATTGTGCTATATATAATATCCATGTTAAATGGACTAAATACTTATTTAATTTAGTCATGATTTTTTAAAGACTTGATCATGATACTAAAAGTACACTTTTTTAGAGTTAATTTTCTAATATTTTTATATCTAATATTAAAATGACTTTGGAATTAAAGTAGGTTTTAAGATGTTCTTGAAATGTCTTCAAGTACACATTTTCTTGTAAAACTAATAATATAGTATAACTAATAATATAGCATATTTTTACATTTACTTAACAATAACATACATGAATAACGTTATAATTACTTAAAGCTATCACTTTGTTTAATAAAATACTTTGTACGTAGAAGTCAAGAAAATATTTCTATGACAAAAATTACCGTTTTACTGATTGTTGAAATTTCAGGTACTTAAACAATATTTGAAGATAATAACTTTTGAGAGTACTTACTACACTACTTAATAGTGATAATAATTTATCAGTTTTAGAATCACGCGATCACAATGAAAAAAATAATGATTTTTAGAAATAATTTAAGGTAAGTTTACATAATTGGCTTCTTGAAGTGAGCAACCAAAACGTAGTACCTGTCCATTAAAGCACGTTCTCCCGTCGATCCGTTTTCCGTGTTAACAAAACAAATCATTCTGCTCGCTATTTCGCTCACGAGATCATGTTCAAATTGTTCTTTTAGATTCTTAGGTATTTTATGTATGAATGGATTAACGGCTAATATATGTTCTAAAATGAAAATTAGAATTTTTTAATAGTTGTTAAAATTATTTGAAGCACTACACCAACTCACCTTTCAGATCTTGCATATTCTTAAAAACATATGTTTTTTCACGGAAACTACAATGTAGAACTTCAAAGCCAGATTCTTCTAATATTTTCTTGAACAGAGCACGTGGATTGTCAGAATTTTGAAAATATGGTACATACTTTCTTACATCCTAAAAAGAAATGTATCGCTATTAGCTTATAAAATATTTTTTATATTATTCAATAAGTTTTTCAGAAAAAAATTTTATTTAAGATACAAAACTTAATGCATTGTTTCTATTGAAAATTATCATGAAGAATTATTATTGTGTTCACGAAAATTAATTTATTCCTGTGGAATTTGCTCCGTGATTCATCACTAAAGTTCTGGGTTATTTTATGACTTGTGTTTTTTTCCAATGCTATAAATAGTTAGAATAAAAAACTAATATTATTCTTTAGATGTTTTTATTTACCAAAAAAAAGAAATCGGTAATTTCTATTTGTCATAAAATTGCTTGTAACAATTTCAATATTGTTTTTCTGTTTTACAGTCTCTCAAACTGGTTTATACAAATACCTTTTAAATGTATAATAATTCATTGGATTCAAATATTAAAAGTTCAATTTAAATTTATAAAAAATAATTTATATATATATATATATATATATATAAATAATGCTTTAAAGTTCTAAATAAAAATTAAATTACCTTCATGTAAGGTGTGTATTGTGGATTTTCATGCAACTTTACATATCCATCGAATCCGCTATTGTAAGCGAGAAACAGTACTAAAGATATTCCTCCTGGCCGTAGCATTTGATAAATGTTATCGCACACTCTCCTAAAAAATAAACTGATTTTAGTACGTTTTTTATAAGTATCTAATATCTAAAATCTATCAAATTATATTAACAAGAGTTTTTTAGTTTATAATTAAAATTTAATATTTTTATTTTTGTAGAAAGTAAGTTCATAAATTCGTTAATTTAATACATTTATGATAAATTATATCTACTTATTTATATTTATTCTGATTTAGCTTTTAAATAAAATAATCGTTTATTACTCACTGAATGATCATTTATGTAAATTTTGAATAATATGATGAATATTTATTTATATTTATCTTCAAAAATATTATAAATATATATATA
>JAPYZB010001186.1:0-16124 GCA_030522745.1 Eupelmus kiefferi | reverse complement strand
TTTTATTTTTTGCCCGATGAGCTTCGTAAGTGAGGGTTCTGCGTTTTTATGGGGCTTCTTTTTTTCGAATGGATTGTTTTAATGTTCGCGGTTAGGAATAGTGTGTATTAAATTTACGGTGGAAAAAAGATAAATAGCAAAACAATTTAAGGTTTTTTTAAATTGATCGATGAATTGAATTATGAGTTGCATATGTATACGAAATGTAATTGAAATGCGAATTCCAACAGGATCTTTTATACAAATAAAAAAACAGTATAATAAAGAGTTTAAATGTTCAAATATTTATTCACCTAATCGCAGTCATTTAAACGTTTACTTCATCAAAACGCAAAATTTTACCAAGATGCATTAAACAGAAACCACAAGATTAAGAAACACATTTATAAAATTTCAGTTCCCGCCGGCCCGACCAATCCCAAACAAGCCGGCAAAATAACTTTTCCTTAATCAAATCGCTCCCTCCTCAGCCGAGCGTAGAGTGAGAATTTCACTCCAGCTTGAAACTTGCTCGCTGCAGTTAGCGCACCCTAAACATCGCTCAGGCCAGGGCGCGCGTCTCCTCGTTCCCGGGCTTCAATTAAGCCCGCGCCTCGGCGCAAGTAGCTCGTGCCTCGACTATTCGCGACGACGAGTTCCAATCCTCTAGCCGTAGCTCCGTATATACAGCAGCCAGCAGCAGCAGCAGCCTCAGCGTGCCGGCACGTATTTAGATTGAATTCCGACTTGGTGTTTGCCTAAGCTCGCTCTCGCTCGGTCTGATGCCGAGCGCTTGGGCTTTGTTAGCGGGGGCGCGATGTGCCGCTAACTGGCGCGCTGCAGCAGCGCGCGACGGGATCGTTAGCGATGTAAGGCGAGGCGCAAGTTTCGCAGGATCGAGAATGCGCCTCTGTTTATGAATCGGCGTTCGATTGCGCCGCACTCGCTGGAGCTGCGACGATTTCCCGCTCTCTCTATGCCGCCCACGTGTTAGTTTCTCAAGAGAGAGGGCGAATGTTTCGATTTGCGTGATGAGTTGAGCGTGTTTTCGTTACATCGACGCCTCGTGTAAGTTTATCGAGCTCGTTTGTGGATCTTGCGAGCCGTGAAACTGGCGAGTTGACGTATGCTATTAATGTTGAGTTTTAAGTTGACTGCTTGCGCTGTGTGATAGTAGAAGGCTTCTGATTTCAGGCGGTTAATTGATAGATCAAACAATCTGGTCAATTAACGTGGAGCTCGCGATAAAGCCACTTGGAGCCGTGCGCAACGTGTTTATTTTCGATTTTATTCCTTGCCCCCACGTGAAAGTCGTATTTACTCTTGATATCGTGCCAGTGCACACAACTTTTCCGCAAACTTCGCGATGCCGGGACACACGCGCGCGCCCCTATCGCTGCGCGTTTTTGCAAAAATAAAATAAATCGCGCAAAAAATTTCTCTCGCTTTCCTCTCTTGCGCGCACGCAAAAACTTGCGAGAGCGCGCGTGATCGATCTCCTCGTACACAAAAAAAAGGAACGAGCCACACACGCAACGCCTCAAATATTTACACGCAAATTCGCGAGGCGCGCGCGCTCTATAATTTTTCAATCACTCACCAAGCGCGGGAGGAGGGGCTAATTTCGTAATAGCTCCGCCGAGGCAAAAAGATGGGAGAGATAAAGGGCTGCGCGCGCAATCCATTAAATCATCGAGCCGCGAAAATCGCTCGCGCGGTCTAATAAAATTTGGCGGCCGTGCCAAACGCCCGCGTCAAGCCGGCGTGTACAGCTCCTCCGGCGTATGCACGGCGAGAAAGCGCATAAGAAGCGGAGAAAAAATTCCGCAAACCAGCGGGAGACTCCGGGCTGAGCGAAAGGAAGGAACGAAGAAGTGGAAGAACGAGCACTTTGCGGCATTTTTCAGTGGTCTACGCGGTCCTGCGCGCTCCGGGCTTAAACGCACCGGGAGGATTCATCCATTTCTGAGGATTTTTATGTGTGTATCTCCGCCCAGCTACGCTGCTTCTCTCCAGAAAAGGGATGTAAGAGGCAAACTCTTTTCCTCTGTCGGCGAGCGAGCGCGCCGCTCAAAGAAAGAGAGAAAAAAAAGAGAAGCACGCGAGCTTGCGAGCTTGTGTATACCGTCGTCCGGCGAGCTTCCCTTTTTGCTTTTTCCACCTTCCTCCCCACCTAGCCGACGTTGTTTCAGCACCTACTCTTTCTCTCGTCGGCCCCCTTTTTGCGCGCCGCGCGCGGCTCCTTTATATTTTCATTAAGATCTTGACGTTGTTTTATTATTATCACCATTAAGCTACTAGGGAGAGGCTTTGTAATTTTTCCGGCGCTCCCTTTGCACGAGCGACGCGACGCTGGTCCGACTGCTGGTTAATTTTACAAATTTTTCTTTTTTTCCCCTGTTTACCAGGGCTCTGAGCTGGCCGTAATGGACAGGTAATGGAGATAAGTCAAGCCCGCCGCGGCGGGATGAAGAGTTATAAGGGTTGTGTCCATTTTTGTAGTTGAAAATCGAGGGATTATGATGAAAGGAGTTTGAGAGGGATTTGGCCGGTTTAACCCTTTGACGAAAGTCGAGCTAATGGCTTTCAAAGTCGCTTTTCGAAAACGGATAAAGCTTTAAGTCTATGTAAAAATAATCAGTTGAGGAACTTTGTTCAGTCTTAAGTGCACTTTTTCAGAACTTTAAATTGGCTCAATTTTCAACTTTTTTGCTGAAAAATAAATTCGAAATTTCACAATCTAAAGAACTTATAGGTTTTTTAATTAACGAAGAATAAAAGTGCAGGGGCTCTAATTACTTTTTATACATTGACGTCGCTCTTATCAGCCTTTTCAAAGCACAACTTAAACCAAAATTTTATACTTATTTGATTTTGAGGATAATATTCATCCATCGATTACACGGAATTTATATCCAATGCTATTTTGATCCCGACATCAGCTCTAATTTGCCCGTCGATTTCTCAGCGGCAATTGCTGCTAATTAGCGAAACTTGCCAGACTCCCAGCTACCAGAATAGATGCCGATATATTCTGCATGAGCCAGAGAAGTTATATGGAAGACGCTTGTATAAGTAAACATAATGTGAAACGTTGCTCATTGTAATAGATTCCTATTGACGATCGAGAAACACGGAAATTCAACGAAGCCCGAATAATTTCGAAATAAGTCATTAATCCACAATCGCAATGAAATATCAAAATGCATACATAACAGAGGTAGCGAGCCTTCAATATCAAATACAGTCTATTCCAAGATCAAATTAAGCTACTTGACTGCGTTAATCCAGGTGTTTACGTAGCTGTAACAAAGGGCCCACGCTGCAATTGTTACGACCTACAAGCAAGGAGCTCTACTCGAAAGGAAATTCTGCACGGCTCGTTACAACGGGACAAACATTTGTCCAATTAGATTTGCTTGCTCAAGGAAACAGCAGCGCGTCTGAATTTCGAAAGAGCCAAGAGAGCGAAAAACGCATACAGCCTCAGATTTTCCAAAAACTCGGGACAAAAACATGAGAATCCGCACAATTTCCGCGCGAGTATGCGCAAAGCGCGCAGGCGGGGGCGGATACACGCGCAGCCCCGAATAACAATGGCTTTTCGCCCAACCTATACATGGAATTTTCTATTCCAGCATCAGGCACATAATCGTATTATACGCGCGCGTATCTGGGCGCGCTCGCGTTCGCAATCACGCGAATGTATAGGCTCGTCTGCGCGTATACGCGCGCATAAACACGCCGTGCGCGAGCTTCTCGCCGGCGCCGCGTAAAAAGGATCTGTGTAAAATCATTGAACCGGAAGTTGGAAATAAAGCGGCTGTAGCGCAACTTTTATTCGGTACAAAATATTGCGGAATTTCATTATAAAATAATGAAGATTACGGGCTTTATATTCACGGCGCAAAGAATGCCGCGGAACAATGCCCGCAGCCCGAGCCCCGCGATCCATTATACGTAAACAGAATTAGCAACAAAAAATTTCAACAAATTCCTTTTCGGCGCGTAGAGCCGCGAGTCCGCGTATATACATAGAGGCACGCACGGGGTAGCAGAGCAAAAGATCCGCTCACGCACAAACGCCAGCAGGCCGCGAGAACTCGAGAACCAATTTTCAACAACAATTAAGCTTGCTCTCCTGCTCTGGCGCTGCGGCGTGAGCGCAACAATGGCCGCGTTTGTGCCGTGATATTCCGCAGCGCGAGCAGTACATATACGGGCGCGAGGGCATATTTATTCGCGCCGGTATATAGTTCAGCGGGTTACTGCTGCCGTGCGCGCGCGGCCCTAACCCTCGCAAACTTGTATCAAACGCTCGAATTAATGCCTACTGTGCGCGTATACACACACACATACATAGACAGAGACACACACACACACATTCGCAGGCGGCGAGCGTCAGGCTTAACGGACAGAACTCGGCCCAGCGGCATTCCGCTGGCCTCCCTATATCCGCATTCTCAAGCAAGAGACAACGATTTGGCGGCGGAGGTATGCGCCTCGGCGGCATTCGCATAGCTCGATACACGCGATCTTCTCTCCAGGTGGCGAATATGTATACGCGACGCGGCGGGGTGACAATAGTTTGGGACTAGTCCCCGCTCTAACTCTGGAGTGAGAGAGAGACGTAGGCTCTGGCTAAGGGAGGAGATAGTTTGCCTTATAGTCGCGCGGTTATAAGCCGGCGATGTCGTATCTCGACTATGTCCATTGACCGGGCGCGCGCGCCAAAGCCTTGGGCCGATTTCGGGCCGCGCGCGCGCGCGTCTGTATCTGCAGGCGCCGTGGAAATGGCGCGAGAGAGCGATGAGGGCTGTATTGCCGCTCGTTAATCATCGGACTCGCGAATCGAGGCTGTCACTCTGGGGACGCGCGCGAAACTCGATGGCTTCTGAATAAACAGGGGAATATTGATGATGAATGTAATACGTATAGAATAATCTAGGAATCAATGCGTTCGAGCTAGCTAAGAGAGTAAGGCAGGAAAATGCGCTAAACGCGTCGCTGAACCGATTAATACATAATTGACCGGTATTAATCGCCAAAATAGCTTAAGCGTCGTTCTTGACGACGGAAAATTCACGCAGGCGGCAGTTTTTTCCGAAAGGTAGTCACTACGGGCTTTTTATAAATCAACGATGCGCAATGGATACGCGTGTAATTCAGAGCTGCTGTGGCGTGCAGCGCGAGCTTTTGATTTTAGCCAAGCCAGCACGTAAGCGCTATTTTCCTCTCTCTCTCCCTTTCGCAGCCACTTTCGCCGACTATTTCCGCGCGGCTCTCCTGCAGCTTTTTCGCGGGCATGTCAAGAGAGTCGAGTGTCAGGAGAGTCCTTTTGTAAGTTAGCGAGCCGGCCGATCGATCCGTCCGCGCAATTCGATGCCAAGCTGCTAGAGACAGAGTGTATACATCACGTGTGTACGTACGAGAGTAAGTGGAAGACACACGGGGATTCTCTTGATTCTATTCGCGCGCGATCACGTGCTATTTTCTCGCTCTTTCTTTTATAAGGCTGTGGAAAAGCTAAAATTCTTGCTAATAGTAATTTTGTAACAAAGGATGTGATGGAAGCTGCTGCGTTTCACTCTCTCCTTCTCTTTCTCTCTCGGGAGCAAGAGGAAAAGGTGGAAAGAGCGATTGGGTATAATCAACGCCGCGCGAATATTGGTTTCAATAGGTGCGCGCGCGGCTGCTTCGCGTTCGTTATGTTTACCTGTCGAACGAGATTAGTGGGCTTGTGTACCCAATTAGCTTGGACAAAGACAGGCTGCCGATATGAATGTCTTTTTTTGGAGGTGATTCGCTTTACAGCAAGAAAAGCTAGTTGTGTGAGAGTGCATTGTTTCATTTAATTGGACTGTAAATGTTGATCATTGATTAGTTTAGTTAAAGAAGTACACGCCAATGATAAAAATGTTTTTCCGAATTTGTTTTTCACATGAATCTTCAAATAAATTGTAATCTAAATAGTGGTAATTTTTCCCGATAAAAAAGTGCAAAATGAAGCAGTGAATAGCACTAACTAATATACACTGCCGTGTTGCTAACTATAACATTTTGTATTTACATTTAACTTCAATAAGTGAATTGTTAGTAATTTATTCATTCAATTTGTCAGTAAAATATTTCATTATTCAAATTAACAAGATTTAAAATTTTTCAATTTATAAAAAATTGAATTATTTGAATTTGTGAAATATAAATTTACTTAAATCTTTATTAAATGAATCTTTATTAATATAAATTATCGTTACAATAATATAAATATATATTCTTTTATGCAAAATGTATGTTGCAGTCTAAAGTCACTTTGCATTTGTATGTAATTTCAATAAATAATTTATTGACGAATTATTTCTTGAAATCTAAAAACGTTTTTTATTTCATGATACATAAATACATACAAATATATCTTACTTCAATTTAAGAAATAAAGATTAAATTTAAAATGTGTCTTACTTTAAAATTGAATGTATTCGAAAATGGATATATAGCAGCATATTATTCCTGCATATGCGAAAAGAAAGTTCACTTTATTTTTACTAAAAGCGGAAATAAGTTCTTTGAAAGATGAGAAAACTATTGATCGCCACAAACCAATCGTTTATTTCATTTCTGCCAATATTGCGGACGTTTTAAACATATATATCTCTTTTCCATTTGTAAAAATGAAGGGAAATTATTGAGAATTTTTTGTCTAAAATTCCAACGCTAATTTTATAATGCCAAAAGTAAACATACTATCAAATATTCGCTACTGTTTGAAAAATTCATTTCAATAAAATGGACAATCACTGCAATTTCGTATCAGAGACTACATATTCTACTGGGATTAAACAACGCAATTGTTGATATTTCACGCCACGCAATCCATATATCGTCAAAACAAATTCTCCAAAAAGTCAAACCAACATCCATCCCGAAACTCCCGAAAGCCTCGCAACAAGCACAAAAACACCCTCCAAAGATAATTTCGAAAAGCAACGAGCGTCGCCTTATAATCACGCAAACAAGCATCCATATTTCACAGAAGGGCGGAGGCTTGCACGCGGAAAAAGGGAGAAATTACAGCGCAAAATATGCGCTCTCGGCCGCGCGACCCACATCCAGAAAGATAGCAACACCGAGCGAAGGACAGACAGAGGGAGGGGGGTTAAAGGGGAGTGGAAAAGCTCCTCTTGGCAGTGGAGTGGGGCCAACATTAGCGCGCAAGACATATTAACTGGACTCCCGAGAGTGCCGTAATGTCCCTCGGCAGAACATCGCGTCACTACGCATTGTGCAACGTTGCACTGAATCTCCCTCTCTCTCTCTCACTCTCCTAGACAAGTTATAGTTTCTCTCTCCAAGCGAGATTCTCCCTAGATACTCGTGCCGCTGCGGTGGCGGCTCGGCGGCCCGGAGACTTGGCTCATGAGGCTTCGCCCTGCACGCTGCTAGCCCCCCGGATTCTCGCTCGCCGAGCTTCATCAGCAACTGCAGCCACATACACGTAAGCTCGAGAGCGATGAAACTTCTCCCGAGAGCGCCGGAATTAACATCTTTCATTATTTATTCCGTCTATTTCCATTAATATGATTCGCCGCCGACGCCACCGCCAAAATTTATGGAGCGCCGAGAATTGTGTCGGCGGCGGACGTTATTATGCATTGCGCGTGTTAACTTTGTTGATGGGAATTTTATCTATCCCCCCCGTATGCGCTTCTCGCTGCTTTCCTATCCGACGAATTATTTCATTACAAAGCGGAAAAGGCTCGAACGAAAGAAGAATAACCATCAATTACCGGATCGCTTAATTATTCATGACGGGACGCAGAGCTGGGAAAACGCGAAAAAAAATTCAAGGTAAACGTCCTCCCTCGAATCCAATTCGCTCGCGATCCACCCTAGCGGCCCACCCATCTCGCGCTCGTTCACCCCACTCGCTATGCGTACCTCTTGACTCTCTCTCTCTCTCTCTCTCTTTCTCGTTGTACGAGTCCTCGCAGAGCGCAACAGCGCCGAGGCGCAGTCGCTCCGGCAGACAGACAATTTAACAAACAGAGAGAAAGAACCGGCTGCGCGAGCACGAGGGTGTCGCGCGAGGGTTGAAAAAAAAAAGGAAAGAACAAGGGAAGGAGGCGACTACTGCAAATATTGTCATTAGAGAGTGACAAGCGCAGCGATGGAGTGCTAAGGAAAATAGCTAAGGACTCGGCCAGATGAAGGGAGGCCGGTGCGAGCGCGTTAAAAAAAATGCTAGTTGCGCAAGCTGCGCGAGTCTAGAAGAATACGTATATACGCGCACGGCTATATATATATATATATATACGACTGTAATATGGAAGAGAATGAAAGGAAGGTATGCAAGGTGCAATTGGAAGAGGAGAAGAGGCCTCGTCTCGAGTCGATGCCTCCGGGCTTCTATGCTAATAAAGCTCGCCGCCGCCGACGCTGTGTTCGTCTGGCCTCTCCCTCTCTCTCTTTCCCTCTGTTTGTTGCCTTTCTTCTTCTACTCCCGCGACTATATCTCGCTCCCTTATCTGACTCTCTAATGTACATCTACACGCATATAATATGTACCTGGGAGCAGCCAACGAGTTTTCTATTTTTCATTTCGCGCGCTCTCCCTCTGTGCTTTTCTTTGTTGTTCTCCTTTATCCACCTTCCCCCACCCCCCTTCTCTAAGTAAGAGAACAACAAAGGTACGGCTGAGCCCACTGCTGACTTTGAGCTGCGCGATGGGGTTTGTTTTAAAAACCGCGCTGAGGCGGTGAGATGGTAAAGAAAAAAGTGGGCATAGCCGCGGAATTCTCCAGAGTAGTTTTTATGTTTAAAACATTTTTATCTTTTTCTTGGTTTCGCTGAGTGTCGGCAAATTTTATGAATTGTTAATTGTCGACGACGACGGTGTGACGGTGTGACGGATGGATTCGAGATATGCGGTAAAAAATTTAGGACGATTCACTTCGGGATTCGAATACTAAATGCCGAATTTCGTTTAAAATTGAATTTCCACAATTATTCTATATATTTTTCATTTTTCGGAAAATGTCATAGCGCATATGACGAGATGAATTAAAAGTATTAAAATTTTTAATATTCATTCGCCATTACACTTACAATAACTTTACTTGAGGGAAATTTTTAATATCATTTATCAATATAACGTTCACCTACTGCATTCAATGTAATATTATTAACGATTTCCGCTTCAGCCAGATTGACAGAACTACGCGTTGCCCCAGATTCGCTGATTTTTCTGAATTATACTGCACAATAGCGAATTATTAATCTCATCTCAATTAATTATAAGCAATAGCTTTGTAAGACATATGTCCAATAAGTTCTTTTACATTTCCTAACTGACAATTCGTTCGCAACAAAGTCATACTTATAAATTTCCTTAGAAATTTTCGTTACATTAACGAAACCGCAGATCGCACGTCGAGATGGCTTCTATAGCTCGCGAGGACGCATACGTAGTCGCGATTCGTAGGCATATAATCTCTTTTCTCTTTCTCTTTCTATTCTTCCGCGGCATAACGGCACGAATAATTCCGGGGGCGCGCGAGAGAGGCATTAAAACGCACCGGGAGGGCGTATATAAAACGGCTCGTCGTATATAAAGAGAAAGGGCTGCAAGCCGTCGCTATCCTGCGGAAAATGGGCGTGCGAACGTTAGCGCGAATGGCCGCAGATATGATTTCAATTTTATTTTTCTTTTTCCTTTTTTTAGAAATGTTTAATAATAAGAACTGCTCGGGTGGAATCACGGCAAGGGCGGCTTCGATTTTCAACTAATTAGTAGATGTAAGATTTCTGCGAAAATTTGCCGAGGTAATTACAGGAGTTGGATTATCTAATAATGAGATCATTAAAACTTTCTTTTTTATGTTATGATTATAAAATGGGATGTAAAACTTAGTCGAGTTTAAATCACGTGTAAGTACGAAAAGCGTTTGGAATTGGTAATCTCCTTTTATTCATTTTACGACCTCGTAAAAATAATATTTTATTCTGATTTGTAAGAAGTTCGGGGAAGCAATAAAAAATCATTTTTTTCGACTCGAACGGCTTGCAGTATTTCAGCAACGATAAGAGCTTATTTTAGATCCCTCTAATCGATAATAAACCTGACCCAGAGAATTTAATTTAAATAAAAATCCGTCCAAAGTTAACGAAAGTTACAAGAATAGGCATACGAAGCCAAAAAAAGTCAGATCCCCTCGCCTAGAGGTGCTCTTGAATGGAGGCTCGAATCGAAAGCAGCACATTTGGTTTAAAAATAATAATCCACGACCCAATTTCCACATCCTCGATTGAGCATCAGCGCTTCCTCGGAGAAATAGGCCAGTCCTTTCATAAAAACCGTTCGCCGCAAAATTAGCCGGGCTTAAACAATAGAGTCGCCTTCACTTTTCTTCCGTCCGCAGAGAGGGACGATAGCTATGCGCGTCTCTGCGCGCGCGTCCGCATTGAAACCGCATCGAGCTTTAATTACACCGCAGCGACGAGGCGAAGTGCGCCATTCGGAAATCCCGCAAACGCACGCGCGATTGTCCGATTCTGAAGCCTCCTCTTACGTATTATATCCATCCCCTTCCCCCCTCTCTCTCTGTCTCTCTATCTATATACCCATACACAGAGAGCTGCAAAGGGGCTGAAAGCTAGGGATCGCGCGGCTGAATTAAGAGGGCGGATAATATATGCTCGCGAGCTTGCGCGCTCGTAAAAGCCGGCCGCGAATCGTTTTACGGTCCCGCTGCAGGCTCTCCCTCTCTCTGTCTCTCTCGAGCGTTTAAACGCCCGCTCGCTCGCGCGTGCCTCGTAGATGAAATTCTTCTACCTCTCTGCAGCGGGATTTTTCCAAAGCAGGCTTTTGCTTCCGAGGGCGCACTTTTATTTCGAGTCGAATTTACGAGACGAATAGAGGGAGAAAGAGAGAGGGCCGTGCCGACGGATTATGGTTATTTTACGTATATCTTGGCTCTTGCGAGCGCTTTTCGGAATTTTATTTCTTCCCTCTCCCTCCCTCTCTTCCCTTTCTCTTTGCTCTCTTTAGCCGGCGAGCGGGACGTGTACTCCTTTTTTCTTCTCTCTTTTGAGCGCGCCCGAGAATTTCAGCGATCGAACTTCCCGCAGCGTGCGCCGAGGTGATTGAACTCGCCTTTGAAATCGCTCTCTGAGGGAATAATTCCGTCGCGCTTTGCAGATCCCAGCCGCCCGCGCGCGATTTGAGCATAATGCGGATTTGCCTAAGGTGTGTTCTCGGCGAGCTTTGAAGTCGAGCCGCCGTTTTTGGAGGAAAGCGATATCGGTCATTTCTTTTTTCTCTCTCCTCGATGATGCTTTTGTCGCGCTGATTCATAACCGCGCGGACAGTGTATGATTTTTATTTTGCTTACTATAATAACGGCACTCTGACAGCTCTCCCATTGCGAGCTGCTGAGGGAGCTATTTTTTATCGAGTATCGACTCTCATCCGTAGGTTCCATCAATAGTTTTGACACCGGAGATTCATTCGTAACATGCCCAGCCGCGCGATATAGAGCTTTTATAAATAAAGCGAGGCAAATATCTTTCGAGCTGGCTAAAAATTTTCGCGTTTATATAATCATGAACACGACGAGTGACGTTTGATAATTTTATCTCTCACCCGGCCATCAGCCTGTGTGTGTCTCGGTGCGAGTGTCTGTGTGTGCCTTGTAAATGACAGGATAAAAACCAAACTCACCTGAAAAATAAATAGAGAAAGCGTACGTCAGTATTTTATAAGTCCTTTTGAGCTAGATATTTTAAAATATTCAGTGATTAATCTTAAAATATTCTTGGTTACATTTTCATTGGGGTGCGGCGCACAAAGATAGAATATTCGGGACATGTAAATACGTATGAATATATTTGGCGCTCTTCAGAGAGTAAAAATAAATTTGCAGTAAGATTTATTTAAAAATTTTTTCGCTGACGCGCCTGGCTTTTATTAAAGGAATAAATAATTGACAAACTTTCTTTGTTAGAGGAATTTCTGTAATTTTATAAACGTAACAGCTGCATGTAATAGCCGTGCAAGCGTTTATCCAATAAAAGTTTGAAAAATAAAGGAGAACCACCTTTTTACGGGTAAGGAAAATAATATCCATTTTTCCACGCGAAACTTCATCTCGACGCACTCAAAACTTTCCAAACCATCACCCCCCACCCAGTACAAAATCCCTATTAATTCAATTAATTCACTCTCCTTCTATTTCCAAAATACCATTTACAATCGCGCAGCACAAACAATCGTAAATAACCATTCTCGCACTTTCCCTCCTTCATCAAAACTACGCACGTCCAGACGAAATAGCCTTTCCCCCGGCCATCAGTGCTGCGCGGCCGGAAGCCAAAAAAGCTCGGGGAAAGTCCGGCGAGCAGCGGCCGAGGGTCGGAAGACGGCGCGCGGCAAGACTGAAGGTGACGGACGGGAAAAAAAGGCGCGTAGGCGGGGGGAGAGGAAGAGTGAAAGGCAAAACAAGAATAAGTCGCAGTAGTCGCGCTGGGGATATATACACTGAGCGGAGGCAGTAACTAAGCTCCTTTGTGGCGATGCGCGCGCGCGAGGGCTGGAAAGCTCCTTTTTTGGTAGGGCGAGCGATGTACACACTCGCACGGATACACACACGCAGTGCGAAAAGTTTTTGAATTAAATATAACTGCGTCGTCTTCCTTTTTCCCCCTTCGCGGCTCTCTAGCAGTCGCAGATGGTCCGAGAGAGCGAGCCAAAACCACTTAAGTAAATCGCGGCGGAGCTTGCGGAATTAAAAAATGACGACAGCTGCGCGAGAGGAGGATAGGCACTTCGCGTATTTAATTAATAGGAAGAGGGTTTTATGCATTTTAGAGGCATCGGAGAGTTGTCGATTAATTTAAATTTTCGAATATTTTCAATTATCTTGGCTGAATATTGAATAAATATTTAAGGTATTATCGGCGGATTTTCCGATTGCAGAAGTTTTTGGAATTTTAGTTTTTAATTAGCGCCGCGATATTGCTGGTAAATATGTATAAACTGTTTGCATAATTCTCGGGAAATTGAAAAATTCGCTCGTATTATGTATTTCATTTCTATTGACACCGCACCGTTATATTTGCGCTAAATTCGTAAAACGCACCCTTGTAGCAATACACTACGTGCGCTATTAAATCCATTTCTTCGCTCTCTTAAAAAAACTTTCATTTAATACACAAAACCTTATTCCATTTTTCCCCAAACCTATTTATCACCCAAAAAAAGAAGAATTGATAGCTTCGATCAGCTCGAGAAAAAAGTTGGTCGAATCACCGCGCGCAAAAAAGGATAATAAAGCCGGGAAACTAAGGTCATTTCGCGGCTCTCGCGATATCAAATTTTTTCCTATCTCGCACGGGCGGCGCGCGCGCGCGCGCGTGTGTGCACAACACCGATAAAGCGAGCAGCGGCAGCAGCAGCGGCGGACGTTTACCGCGGGGCCCCGGCAGTTCGGAAGTTTGTCGCAATCACCGTTTGTCTTCCTACCGCCGAGTAGACGTGCAGCGCGCGCGACGGCAACTCTTTCTACGTCAGCTCTCTCTCTCTCTCTCTCTCGCCCCTTTTTCCTTCCTCTCTCTCTCTCTTCTTTCCGTTCTTTTCCGCCCAGCCGACTTTGTCTGTATATACGTGTACACGACGTTCCTTCGTGTCTTCGTCTCGTCTATATACGCCACTTGCGACTGGCTGCCGGCGCTATTTGCCCCTGCCTCGGACCACACGTTTCTTTTCGTCGCGCGAGAGAGCGTCGAACGTGCGCGGAATTTTTCATTTATCGCGGTCGTCTGAAATCCGCTCTCTCCCTTTCTCTCTTTCTCTCGCTTGAGAATGTAAATTTCGCCGGCCTTTTTTGCCAGCCCGCCAAAGGGCGGCTGCGGGAAGCGCTGAATATGTACGTATGCGATTAACGCCGCGAGCGCGGAATTATGAGCGCAGGACAAGGGAGCTAGGGACATTTACCGGGCTGCTGGTACGTCACGTATTTCACGGATAAGGAAGTCTTTTCAGCTTTTTTTTTGACTTTTTCGAGTTGGAATATTTTTTTTTTTTTATTTTGGGGAGGGAAAATTGATAAGTTGGTTCGATGTTTTATACTGCATCGGATGAAAAAGGAGTAAGGGTTAATATTTTCGTAGAATTTTATCGGACTCTGTATTTTAAGTAATTTTTGTTAGAATGATATTTTTTTTTTCAAGAAGAAAATTCAAAGTAAAAAATTTATTTTAACCGTATGAATTTTCAAAAGGTTTTCATAATTCTGCAACGATAATCCTTTTTAGCACCCTTACCCCTCTCCTCACCATTAATAATGACAATTTCCCAGAAATCCCAAGCTCAGCCCGTCCACCCCCACCAAACCGCCCATCCCCTCGTTAAAAAAAAAATGAAATCACTGCCCGCCAAAGTCCACACAGCCAACCCGCTCAAAATAAACTCTCCCGCACCGCCGCCTCGATGTTCGCAGACGGTCCCGTAATCCCGCGCGCGCGCGACAAATCCTCGGGCTTTGATTACGCTGCTCGGGTGCAGAGCGCGAGCACAAAAAGCACCGTCTGAGAAGATAGCCACGCGGCCGAACGAGAGGCGAATCCTAGAGCAGAGAGCAGGAATCCGCGCGATCATCTCACCCCGGGGAAATAACGTATTTACAGGAGCGCGCGAGCCTGTACACGTCGCCCGATTCCTTCCATTCAATCTGGCCGATCTCGCGCCCCGGGGTTATCGCACTCTGGATTGCGCGGCCGCTGAGTGCTGCTCTGATGAAAGCTAAGGGTGGGGAAGCCGCGCGTTCCGGAGATTGTCGCGCGTTTTGTTCGACAGCCAGCTCGGCGCGTGCGTAGCGTTGCGGAGCGTTTAGCGGAATGGAGAGCGATCGAAGTGGGCCTTGATGGAAGAGGTTTGATCTAATTTGGTTGGAGTTTGATGGGGGAAGCTTTTTGGAAAATCGTTGGAGGTTTTTCGGGAGTTGATGGGATGATGGATTGATGGAGCCGGGGATTTTAATTGTCAAAGATATGTGAAGTATTGATTCGTTCTACATTCATTGTGTTAAAGTTGTTTATTGAAAGACTTGTATTATCGAATTTTGGAAAACAAGGCTTTAAAAATGAATAGCTTTTAGCGATTTCCGATCATTTTTTCACAGAGATGTGGCGTCTTACGAATGAAAAATAAAATATAATTGGAAGAAGTTGCGAACTTTTCAGTTAATGGGCAGAAATATACTCAATGAAATTTTGTTAGACGAGCAGGAGCTTTGAAACTCTGAAATATTCATTAGGGAAGGCAAACTAACTTTGCTTATTTAAATGTAATTTAGTTGCATCTCGGCGCATTAATTGAGCTTGCATTTTTTCTTTTTTTTTATTATGGTCATTATTGGTCTTAAAATTATTACAAAGGATGCATATACGGCTCGTAATAGCATAATGCTTCATATATTTCCAGGGGAAATCGTAATAGAAATGGTCCGTGTAATTGCATCGTTAATTATTTTTATAAGCTTGTTCATAGTTGTAGATTTATTCAAAAAATTTATAATCAAAGATAAAAATGAAGCAGTATACTTTATTTATGATAAAATAATTTTTAAATCGTTGATAAAAATGTGGACTTTTTTTTATAACGTATTAATAAAAGAGAATTTTTATTTTAATTATTGACTCTACTGCTTTGATTATCATAATGTGCATTAAAATGTATCAAATAAAACATATATTAAATTTATTTTTTCTACAAATATTTATTATAAATAGCTTTTTGAACATTTTTAACTATTGTCTTATAGTAAATATACTTAACCCCAAATTTCTAATTACAAATTAAATTTCGATAGTAAAGGATCAGTATTCATTTCAGAAGACCTCTAACAAAATTTGCTCTTAAAAGTCATTCTATATTCTTTATATGCATATAATTTTAACATCACTGTTGTCAAAATTTATCACTATTTTTCAGACTTGATGAAAATTTCAAAAGCCGAATAAACACCGAAAAGTACCGATCAATCCGCAGCCAAGAACTGAAAGCTCATGTCATTGATAGTTCATTCAACCAGGCGCCTCCGCCGCAAGAAAACTATCCGAGTTGGGGAAAAGTGGAAAAAATCGCATCT
>JAPYZB010001184.1:0-15473 GCA_030522745.1 Eupelmus kiefferi | reverse complement strand
TACCGCCGTCGTGAAAACATCGGCTCGCCGGGCGCTTATATGTGTACCTTTGCAGGCGCGCTCGCCATTCGCGAGTGTAGCGAATATATACACAGAGGGAGAGAGAGCAGCGAAGAACGAGAAAGAGCAGCTAAACGCGCGCGCGTGCACACTTCCATAGGTATATATCTATAGTCGCGATTCCGCAGAGAGCTGTATATGTATAGAGAGAAGCTCTGGCGTATATAGCTCGCGGAGAGAGAGAGAGAGAAAGACAGAGAGAAAAAGAGAGACGGTATCGAACGCGGAGGCGTGTGCGTATACAGAGGCGGAAAGCCAGCATGCAGCCACTAGGGTATATACCCTACATACACGCAGAGCCAGAGGAGCGAGAGAGAGAAAAAAGAGAGCTGGAAGGGCGTAGTTCCTAGCTCGGCTCTCTCTCGCCCCCGAAATTCCAGGACCTCGTATACAACCGCGCGCGCGAAAGCCGGCGATCTTAGCTTGTTTTTCCACTGTGCATCAAGCAGACGCCGAACGAAAGAGAGAGAGAGAGACTTACCCATTTTTCCGCTCTGGCAGGATGGACCGATCCGCTGGCTACTGCTCTGGCTTCCTGGGCCCAGCGGCGCCGTCTTCTCCTCGATGGCTAGAACTGGAGCACACTCACTACTTGCCCGTCGGAGCCGCGCACCCTCGCATATTACTTTAACACACTGCTACTCTCTCGCTTATCGCGCGCGCGTGGCCCCCTTTTTTTCTCGCGCGCTCGCAGAGTGAGAGAGCCGGTGTCTCTGTGTGTGCTTCTCGCCTTTTTTCGCGCCAATGTTTCCGTGCGAGTGATGCGTTCGAAGCGAGTTTGTCTGATGTGGATTCACGCAGGCAGCCAGACACGCAGTTGGGCTGAGGCTCGCCGCCGCCGCCGCGCGAGCTGAGGGATGATGCGTGTCTATCTAGCTGTCTTTTACACGCACGGGCCACGGCTAGAACGGCGAGCTGGCGACTGGCGCTCCTTCGGGATCTGTATATATATATGCGAGCATGTGCCCGAGTCTATATCTGTATTTTTGACTTCTGGCTGAGCGGAGCGCTGCGCTGGTGTAGTGCGGCTAACGTAGCTGCGGAATGCGAGTATAGGATGGGTTATGGGTATCTGGGTGTTTGTACTACACCGGTGCGCTGGAGATGGTTGAGTAGGTGTGTTCGAATGGTGAGTGGAGAATGACAGGAAATTGACGGGGATAACGTTGTTTAAGGGAGGAACGAAAGAGCGCTGAAATTTTTGAATGGTTTTGATTGGGAGTGGTTAGAAAAGTTTCGTTTATTTTTGCTAGGGGAATTAACACTAACGACATTAACTTTATGAAATAAATTGAGCGTAACAATACAATTATTTGGTATTAATAAAAAAATAAGTTGACCTGAATATATAAAATTACTTTCTATTTGTAAATTTGTAAGTAGCAGGTATAATCGCTATATTTAAAATATTTTAAATTCAAAAAAGTTTTTTTTTTTAGAAGACAAGATCAGTGTTTTAAACTATTTTAGAAAAAATTACTATTAAGAAGTGTAATTACCCTACGGAACATATAAATGTGTCTTGATTATTTTTAAAGCCAGCTACCAGCTTATTTGATAGGAAAGATATATTTTAGCAACTACACCTTTTTGGGATTGAAAATCCTTATCAATAATAGTTTTTTCAATAATTTAAAAAATTAAGCAATAATAAATTTTTATCAAATTTTAAATAAGTCTTTTCTAGCTTTTAAAACGAATTAAATTTGTAAATAGGAATAATTAAATTAAAAAAAATACATTCGAAATAAAATACTGATAAGTTAGTACTTATCAGTGCTGATTGAGGAAATACGATTTACGGGCTGGCTGTGGCAGTATGGGACGATTGTGATGACATGTATTCGTATAGAGATTAATTTTAAAGCGAACAAACCTATACTAGAAAAAGTCAGTTTACGTCAGGTCAGAGACGTATTTGTAGTAAATACTAAATTTTGAAATATTTTGAATCTGCTTGCTTTACACTTAACTTTTTTGTATGGCAAATGTGTTGAAAACAATCAGAATACCTTGTGGAAAGTTCACATGATCAAAATATTTAAAATATTTGAAAACAACTTTCAATTTGCTTATAATTTTCTATTAAATATATTAAAGTCGCAGTTTTTTATGTACATCATAATACATATATTTGCAACCTTAAACATATAATTTTAAATACCAAACATCTCCTTTTTTATAATTAAGTATGCTTATGAACATGATAATTAAAAAACGTAAGTTTATTTATAAAAATTTAATTCTTTTATCTTATATCTTTATAGATGAAATGCAATGAATACCAATTTGAGGTTAAGTCAGCATTTCTGACGTTCAATTTATTAGATTCTGGTTCAAAAAAGGAATGTGCGATAATAAAGTTAACAAACAAAATACTTTCAGAATGCGAAAAATCTATAAAAGATGTCGATTAAATGAAAAAGGAGAAATTGTATGTACAGAAGATAATGAGGTTGAATATGAAGCAGTAAATAGCAATTCAGCGATAGCAAAAGATTTGAGAAAGTGGGCATGGGACCATAAAATTGCTGATGATCATTTAGATTCTCTATTAAAAATATTGAAAACTTATGTACCTAGCTTACCATCTTCTCATGAAAGTTTATTTAACCTTGTTTCATCAGAAAATCAGGTTCAAAAAATGGATAATGTTCACGATAATTTAGATAGTACTCCAGAACTTATTTATGTTGATTCAGAGTTGGTTGGAGAAGATCACTCATACCACTCAGGTCATTCTATAACAAAAACTGAAGGTATCTATTTCATTAAATTTTTTTGTATTTTTGTTTTATTATTTTTATTAAATTTTGTTTAAAATCAATTATTACAGAATCAAATAAATTTACTCATCCTGGAAACAATTCAATGGAAGAGCAATTGTCAGCATTGATGAAGAGACAATTTTCTGGTAAAAATCATAAAAATCATTTAATTTAACACATTATCATATTGTTTTATTTTAATTAACAATTTTTTAGCCTTTCAAACATCATTAATCGATCATATTGATACAAAATTTCAATGTAAGTTCATTATAATAACTACTTAATATTATTTAACAGTTTTTCTAAAATTTAAAAGTGTTTTCAACAGATTTTGAAAAAGCAATTGACACAAAACTTGTTAATTTACAAGTAGGATTTAATAATATTGTAACAGAAGGTGAAACAGTCTTAATACAAAGACCTTTACCATCTGATGAGGAAAATTATGTTTCTTTCCGTAAATTGATGGAAACGTATGACTATCAATTTCCAATAACTACAATGGAAGATTTTGTTATGTTTGATAATTATATAAAGGAAAACAAGAATTTGTATGAGGATCTTGTAGGTTTTTTGAATTTTTTCTTAATTAACTATTTATATATTCTCATTTGCATTAAAATATTACTATTTAGAAAAATCATCTGCTCATCATCATAAATACTAATAAATCTGTGAAAGATAATATGACTATGATTTGTAAGAAATTTTTATCAAGAGATGTTTTAATAAAACATACTTCACAAAGGAAGCATGGTGATAAACCAATTTTAAGTACAACAAATTTTTATAATTGCTTGGAAGGTAATTCAACACCTATTTATAGTATTTATATATTAAGAAACTTTTATTATAACATTAATATTATTGTTATTTATAGAATCAATCTATCAGTCATATTCATTTGCGATTGGTAAAGCTATGGAAAAGAAAACAATTCTACAATCGTTGGGTAGTGTTATTAACAACAGCATTGACTGGGATGGGCACCGACTGAAACGAGCAAAAACTAAAGAAGAAGAGACAGCATAAGTTTATTGTTCAGTTTAAAATTTATTATTTATTTTTTAATTTTGTAAAATATATTAGATAGTAAGATAATTTAGATAACTCAATCTTCTTCAATAATATTGTACAAATCTAAAAAACAACTTACACTTTGTCAATATTTTAACAAATTTACATTTACCTTCAGCAAGATTAAAAAGAAATATAAATCTAATTAAGAATATTGTAAAATATAAATATAAACATTTGTAAATCTGTTACAATTAATAAGTGTAAGTGAAAGATCTTTTTTACGATTAGACAATAGAAATAAATCATGGCTTGGAAAAGTCAAATTTCTAAATTTTATTTCGTAAATAATAATTATTTTATTTTTACGATAAAAATATCTTATATTGAATTATTTATTAGTTATTGTTATAATACTGTCACTACCCTCTTAGAAAATTAATAAGTTTTTTTAGACCTGTATATTCTATAAAGTCTAGACTTAAGTTCAGACTTATTATACAAAATTAAGTTAGCTTTACAGATTTTCTACCAGAATATCGGAGTATTATTTTTTAAGTATAAAACTGTTTATAATCTTTTAAAACATTTGATAATGTTAAATTTGTATGCATAGTACGAAAATTCGATGTACATATCTTCAAGAAGCCAGTTACGATTTCTCTAATAATATAAGATGAGAGGTGAACAAGACATTTTTTTACAACAGAAAAAAATATTTACAATAAAATAAATTTTTCTTTTAAAAGTAATATTATTAATCCTTTAAAACTCAAATTAATTCTATGAAAAATTTAGTTTTTATTTATTTTCGATTAAATATACGAAAAATATTAAATTTGATTCACACAGAACTTCTAAATGTATGAAGTTTTTGAGCTTTTCAATTCTTGCCCTTCAGTTTGAAAATTATATCAATTTAATAATTTACTTGAAAGTATAATTTTTTAAGTGAGGAATCCCATATTAGAATGTTTCAGGGGAGAGGGGACCCACAATAAAATGTTTTTTATTTAAGTTTTTATTAATTTTTTATTTAAGCTATTAGTTTACAAATTCAAAATTTAGAATCTCTCTTTTTATAATTTAGGGTTAAAGAATAATGAATGTTTATGATTTTAAAATATAGTTATGAGAAAGTGAAATTATTCTTATTAATAAATTTAGAATTTCAGGAAATTAAAATTTTTGTTTAACATATTAATACTTTCACGCTGGGTAATCTATAACGAATTTTTGAATATATAACGAATTATATAGGCCATGCCGGCCTGAAATTGTTTTCGTCATAAGAGTTCGTTTACTTTAAGTTACATGTATTTATGATTGTACAATTGCATGGCCCATAAATAAACCATATTGGCGTGCGCTGTTCGTATATGGAGCCATTCTGGCATGAACGTGTTAATATAAACTTTTTATTAAAATTGAATGGAAAGAGTTAAAAAATTGATCTTTGACAAACCAAGATGTTCCTTATAATTTTTTATTACATATATGTCATGTTGATGGAGGGTTTCCCATCTTCCTTTACAAGAGTGCAGAAGCTCCAGGCGATCTTTATTTGCTGACCTATGTGCGTCTGTTCAGCCAGAGTTGCAGTTATCCATCTCGATATTATTCGATGGGACATGTAAGTGAATGATCAAATGTCAAATTATGTTAATGAAGTGATTTTCATTAAAATGTTTATATAGAATAATTAAAAAAAATAATTAGCACTTGAATAAATAGTACATTGTGCAACAAGGGGAGAAAGTAAGCTTTTTCTAGCGAGGGTAAGTCGCAGTTGAGGGCGCCGAAGGCGATCGAGGCGTAGACGAGTGCTGAAAACACCTTACCCGAGTCTGAAAAAGCCTTTCTTCCCACGTTACACACCGTATTTTTTCCAACAAGCACAAGAAAGGCCCTTTTTTTGAGTCTAAAATTGGTAGAGGGAATTGTGCATTTTGAGTCGTACACAACTCAATGGTAAATGTAAACAGGGCGGAAATATCCACACTTCCACCCTGTTTTATAAAATACGCTCGAAATGCTCAACTTTCTCTGCCAATTTTAGGCCTTTTCCATGCCTAAAATTGGTAGAGAAAGTTGAGCATTTCGAGCGTATTTTATAAAACTGGTGAGAGTCCACTTTTCTGCCCTGCTTTTTACATTTAACATTGAGTTGTGTACTACTCAAAATGCACAATTCCCTCTCCCAATCTCAGGCGCAAAAAAGGGCCTTTCTTGCACTTGTTGGAAAAAATACGGTGTGTAACGTGGGGAGAAAGGCTTTTTCAGACTCGGGTAAGGTGTTTTCAACACTCGTCTACACCTCGGGCGCCTTCGGCCTTCGACCTTCACCTCACCCTCGCTAGAAAAAGTTCACTTTCTCCCCTTGTTGCACAATGTACTATTATTCTCGATTTTCAAGAAAATAATTTTAGTTAATTATTTGAATTTTTATGTGTAAAATTTTCTTCAATATTTGGTTATCTTACTAAATTTTTTATTACTTATAAATAAATAAATATTTAGAAAATAATTGTCAAAAATAATAACATTTAACTTTTGAATATTTTATTTTAGTAAAATGAATCTGTGTAATAAGAGTCATGAATTTTGTATTCTTTATGCGAAGGATGTGACTTTAATACAGATTAGTCATTATAATTGACATCTTTACTTACTGAGTGGACATCTTTCTATTATAATTTGTGTAACAAAATTTGATTGATTGCACTGAACAAGATATAAAAGATTAGTCATCTTGTCAAACATCCATTAGATAGACTATTTCTTTTAACAGAACGAAATATTTTTAGACATTATAATAAATTAGAAGTGAGTACTATAAATGCTATGCATCTATTGTTTTACAAAATGAAGAGAAATTAATTAAAGTATATAAATTAAAGTATATAAAAATATAAAAGAAAGTGTAATAAGTAACGTTACATCGTAAAAAAAACGATGGAAAAAACGACGATTTACTAATAATTCGATTTACTAATAATGAAATGGAAAAATGTCGTGTTACGCATTTGTTTATTCAAAATTTTTTTATTACCTAGTGTACAAAATAAAATTAATAGTGAATTGTATGGATTTAAGAACAAGGACAAGATTCCAAAAACTATTGTAAGATACTTAAAATTATAACATTATTATATTTTATTGAGGAGAAATTTAGTTTTGTGATTTTTTTAAGGTAAATATAATTCAAAATTGTTATCCCAAGCACGAAAGCATTGTTTTCTCAGGCATTTGGAATAACGACGACGTTTCAGGAATAAATGAAATTATCACTTTTTTCACATCTATATATTTCGTTGGTATATATGAAGACTTTCATTACAAAAGGCACAAGCGTTTAAAAAATATTTTCGAAATGACTGAAGTAGTGGTAAGAAAGAAAAAGTATCCGGTTAGAAATTTTATTATAATGATATCTTCCGGCAACATGTTGGTATTAGTATTTAAAATGTTGAAAGATTCAGTTTTCTGGAATCACGAGGCCTTCTTTCTAGTAATCTGCAACAAATGTTTTGATGATCATTATAACACTGAATTTTCTCTTTTACGCCTAATATGGTCTTTTTATATTCTATATGGAACCCTTGTATTATTTGATAATGATGATACATTGCAATTGTACACTTTTAATCCGTACACTAAAATTGCCCCAAATTTTTGGAGAATCGTTGACAATGATGATACCAAGATTGGGAATTGGACGATGTATCAGCAATCGCTAAATTCATCGATGATAAATTCTTGTAAGTATATTTAAAAGTAGCTAAAAGTGGGAGGAGTTATTTTTTCAGAATGATAAATTTTCAGATGGCTATTTCATACAAATTTAAAAACGTCGAATTATAAATGATCGGATATCGAATGTTAATTTTGCAGAAAGTGTAATAATAAATAGAATGTTATAATAATAGAAAAAAATTTCTAGAATTATAATATTTAAGATATGATAATTTTCATATTAATTAAATTATGTATGGACAAATACGGAATTTAAAAATCAGAATAAAAGAGGGAAAAATTTAGAATTTAAAAGATTAGAAAAAATATATTACAAAACATACATTAAATAATAACGTAAAATAATCAATTTTTCATCATTTTTAACATGTAAAATAGCCTTTTTGATATTTTAATTTCTTTAAATTATTTATTCTGATATGATAGCAAATATTTTAATTTCGGATTTTTTTCTATCGTCATATTTCTATTAGTATTACACAAAAATCTACATTACTATAGATCATACTATTAAATCTGTCGAATATTTCATTTTCCTATTGCCTATTCATTTTAATATAATGCAATCTGTTTTTATTTTTCTAAAAAAATATCCATCAGCAAATTTTATCATTGTGAAAAAATACCTCCCCCGATAGAAAAGATATTTTTCTTAAAATGCTTAATAATTAAAATTATTCAAAATGTAGTTTTTAACCTATTCTTGAAACACCTAAAATATAATAAATCATATAAAATCTTAAAAAATCATATAAAAATTTCTAATAAATTAAAACCAAATAATTTTTTTTAGTTTTCAAAATATTTTGTGATAATATGTGTAAAGTGAGTTCGTAAAGTTAAATTTTTAGTTTATTTTCGTATTTAAAGTATTTTATTTTGATTTAAGTTTTGGTCTTAATTGCTATTTGTTCTTTCTAGAATATTTTATTTAAATGTTATTTGTCCAATATTTTTTGATAATAAAAATAGATATATATTCTAGAGACTATAAAAAAACTAAATACGTTCAGAAAAATTGGGGTTAACAAAGGTTTGAAAAAGTTATTTAATGTTAATCTTAAAAAACAGTAGAATACATGTAATTCGAAAATCTTTCTTTGTTTTCAATTTAAATAATATTTGTTATTTATTAGTGCTTTGTAACAGTTTATCAAATAAATAATAGATAATTGCCTTTTTTTACTCTTTCTGTAAGGTTATATGAAAAAATATCTCTAAAAGTATGTGGAGCCCTTTGAGGCACTCTTTATTTCCGCCCCTTTGCGAAAGGACGTCCTTAATTCACACTTCATATAATAGATGAAAAAAGATTCTTAACTTTTGAAGAATAGATATTCCAATGTTCCCATACAGGTTTTTTTTTTAACTATTTTGTAGAGCCCAATAGCACGAAAAATACGATATCATTTAAGGGAGAATATACCTATTAGTACCTGAAAATTAAAAAAAGGTTATTTTATTAATATTTAAATTAAATTTGAACTATTTCAGCTACTTTTCAAAAGTAAAAGTAAATACCTTTTTTTTGAGCTATTATAAGTTGATTTTCCTTTACATACACCACTATAATCTTTCGATGAACATTCAAAGCCTTAATTCCTTGACCGTAAAGTTTAAAAAGACCAGATGGATGAAATTACTTCTACTTTTGAAAAGTAGTTTACATATTTCAAATTTAATTTAAATATTAATAAAAAAACATTTTTTTTATTCTCAGGTACTAATAGGTATATTCCCCCTTAAAAAACTTGTCCTGACCTCTAAATGATCTAAAAGGTCATGCTCAAGGTCAAATCCATAATGACCATGAAAATCTTAAACCTAAATCAAAACATAAAGCTATAATTAAAATTGATTATGAAACTTGGGAAAGAATTCTTCTAAGGTGCACTTATTTATTTAACCCCGCAACGATGTTTATGGGGGGAGGGGGTCTATCGTCTAAAGGAAAAGAAGGAACCTCAAGCTTCTTAAAAAAGTTATAATTTAATTTTGAAAAAATTAACTATAAACTACTTATCTTAGATCGTAATAGATGCATGCATAATATCTGCTGATTATCTAAAATTTGAAATATACTTTACAGATCCGGACATCTGCAAACGGCTGAACTACGACAAGACCCGTGACCTGGGTGGCTACAAGGTGAAGATTGGCGCTTACGAGCATCCGAAGCTGCTGTCGATCGACCGGTTTAAACAGGGCCTCGACCGCTACGGTGGAGTCAGCGGCAACATCAACCGGGTAATCTGGAATACCCTGAATGCTCAGGCTGACGTCAGGTTCTACATAAAGGCAAGCTTCGTCGGTGACAGCAGCTCACTGCGTAGCTTCTTGCGTGACTTGCTCAACAACCGCCTTGAGCTCGCCATGAACATGAATCTGTTGCGGGATTTCTGGAAGCTCCAGAGCTATCCCCACGAGAGCCTAGGTTTTTGTATGGCCTCCCGCAAGCTCTCCCGGCCAGTGCGGCCATTCAATCAAAGTACCTGGTTAGCGCTTGGGGCGACGACTCTCCTGTTACTACTGACACTGATCTTGCTCACGGGGCGAAGTCTGCCCTACGCTGCCCTTGAACTGCTGCGCGTCATCTGCACTTTGCCAACAGGTTCTCGACTGTCCAGTTATAACTCATCCGCCATTAGAATCCTGATGGCGCTGTCTACAGTATCGGCGCTATTGCTGGACGCACTGCTCAGGGGCCATTTGGTGGCGCTGTCTGTAATACCGAACAGTGGTTTGGCCATCGATAGCGCCGAAGAATTGGCCAGATCAAAATTGACAAGCTATGGGACTCTGAATGTCAAAGACCTGAAAGACCTAGGTTTTGAAAAGCGCTACAGATTTAGCAAGTTCTCGGACTGCTTTCATCGACTTTACAACGGCCACAATGTGGCCTGCATAGCGGCTTGCTACGAGGCCAGCAAGGCCGCCTACGAGAGTGAGAGTATCCACGTGTCCAGGGAGATAATTAGATTCTACGTGTCCTTCTCAACCACCGAGGACTGGCCGCTTTACACAAAATTCAACGTCATGCTGATGAGGGTCAGCGAAGCAGGTTTGGTTGGGCTCTACCGGAGGCGGGAGGCCCATGAGTTTCTAAAGAATTCAGAAGGGAAGTACCACAGAGAACAGAGTCATGGTTACGTAATAGTCTGCTGGAGACTGTGGACCGTTGGGTTGGGAATAGCCTTATGCACTTTTGTCTTAGAGATCGCACTTCAGAAGGGAAAGATTAAAATTGCTAGGTTTTGTTGAAAAGGGCCATGCATTGATTCGAGTATAAATCACATTTGGTAAGTTGACTTATTTAATTGAAGATCAATCTGTGTAATTATAAAGTAATAGTATTTCAATATACCTAATTATCTATTATTCATACCATACGTATAGATCCATTCAATCATATAGTCCATTCAATCAAGTTTAAAAGTTTTTAACGATTTTGCAGAACTAAATAAATTGAAAAGATAAAACTATTTTTTTAGAACCAGCAACGGTTCTTCCGAATTGGTACACTGTAATTTTATAAACAATTAAGCTGTGAATTTAATGGAAATCACACTAATTTTATAAATCAGTATTTAACGAAAAGCTTTGTAAATTATACAAACATATGCATCCCCATACACACACACTTACCTGTCGATGATATAATTTGTTCTCGTATGGTTAACTGGTCAAAGATCTCACTCCTTTTGGCAAATACCAGATATCGATAGTTTCTAAGATAAAACGTTGATTTTTTAAGCAAATTTGAGAAAGAAAACGCCGAAATATTTGGAAAAAAATGAACATTGTATATCACCAGTGTTATCAGCGCTGTATGATCAAATAAAAGTCTAATATATACTTATTTCAATCTTGGTGGAAAAAAAATAATACAAGAGTGATTAAACTATATAATTATACGTGATTTTGAACTATTAAAACATGATTACCACTCGTTAATGTAACACATTAATATTTATTTTTAAACACACATACTTTAGCTAGCTTACTCATAATGGTTTCCTAAAGTAATTTACACATGAGCATTTTCAGATTTATTTTAAGACAAATATGCAAAAATAGCTTTTATTTAAACTTTGAATAATAATTAGCATTTTGTATGTTTAGTTCCGGTTTGTAGATTGACAAAAATTATTAGTCGCGCATATTTTTTTTCCGATACATCAGTTAATAATAATATTAGAGTATATGTAAAAATCCATTGACGTCACTAATACTCGCTATATAGATATACTACAATAGATAATGAAGCGATCGTATAAAAAAATTGTGACATCATGCTCACCTCATATGTTGCATCTTTGCAAATAATTATCATGAAATAAAATTAAGAAACAAAATTAAATTCATGTATAAACAAACTTTTATTAATATTTTTTAAAATAAAAATTTAATAATTAGGTTTAAATTTATGTTAATTCGAAGTTGAGAAACGAAAATGCACTAAAAAATTGTAAAATTCTACAGCTTCAAATAAAGATAATTTTTGTTACACTTTCATTACTTAACTTTAAACTAATGTATATATATATAACTTTGGATTTAATAATTGACTATTTTGGACTAACATTTTAAATAGAAGATGATTTTTTATATTTTCTGTAAAATTACATTAAAAATGTCCATAACTTGAGTTTACTAGCATTATTGTTGTAATGTTTGCTCATTATTTTCGATCATTATTATTTACCTAAAAAGTATATCCCAAAGTTTGAGTCGAATCCAAAATGACACTATAATTATAAGATACTATACCTATAAGTAGCAGATATGATTATTTATAAGTACGATTGATTAATGAATTGATCAGTACTTAAGTTCTCAAATACTTAAACTAATCACAAGAATTTGTTTTATTTTTTGTTGTAGTTTTTTTAAATATTTACTACACAAAACTTTTGAGTAAAATGGACTTTTTAAAACTTGTTTCTTTTAATCCAAAAATTTTATTAAACCTCAAACTTAAAATAATCCTATAAAAAACACTTTAAAAAATATTTTTTTTAATGTGTTTTTCAAATTTGTAATTTTATCATGCTACAAATATACCAAAAATGCTTTAAGTTATAGAAAGAAATGATGATGAAGAAAATGTATATACATGAGTATGTTAATTTTACGAGGATTTTTCTTTTTAATGACTTAGTCATTAGTTTTGACCAGGTATGCATGTATACACTTACTCTCTTACATATCATACTTGATGGGGTTAGTGAATTAACTTCTACAAAAATCGATATGTAAATAAATGTCATAAAATCACGACCTACTTGACGACATACTAATTATTTAAAGTTTAATTAAGGTTTTATGGGAATAAAGTTTATTAATTTATGCTCTGCATATAAATGAGCTATATTTATTATAATTAAAATGTCATACTTTAATTTGATAAATCTTACCTATGATTATACTACAGCAATATATAATGAGAGAATAATTTGATATAAATTAATAAAATTTTTTCACTCTCTCAATCTTCAGTAAAATTATTTTTTTTATTTAAACAAATAATTGGATAAATTTTTTATTAAGTTTATAAAATTTTCTTCTAAACTCAAATATGAAAGAATTTTTTTATACATTAATAAGAAACTTTATTTTTAGAAACTCATCCTTTTTAAAGTCGATAAAATTATTTACAGAAAAAATTGTCAATAACAGTCAGTGGGTTACTACAAATTATACGCTTGTTAAGTCAATGTTATCTTACGATAGCACGTGTATTGCATATTTTGATTAATAAAATCTTATCTTTGACTCGTATTAGAAAAACATACAATTATATTATTATGCTGCTACCTTTACATTTCCATGCATCCGAATTTGATTGATGTATTGATTGCGTTTGATAAAACGATAAGACTTTTGCTACCCTTAATGATTTTTATACAATTACTAAGACCTCGTTGTTTACACGGTGACCATTACGTGAAAGAAAAATTCAACATGCGTATAATGTAGTAATACAAAACATCCAAGCATGACTGTTGCTTTTTCAACCCTTACAAAAACAAACATAAAATAATAGTTTAAAAATATTGTTAACAAAATTCTACGAATATGTTATGTAAGTAAATGTTATTTCAATAAGCTTCAAATATGTGTATCAATACCTATATTAAATAAAAAATTTAATTTTATTATTATGTTATCGAAAATATTTTATTAACAATCCCTATTTAATTAAGAATTTATTTAAAGTTATTGTTTTATTTATAATAATGAGTATATATTTTCTGTTTTAGACTTTCATTATCCTCTTTTTATCGTCTTTATTTTTCTTACTGGCCGTCTAATGGGTTTTCCAGTAACATGAAAAATGGCAAAAAAAAATCGGTCAGTCACCTATTTAGTTGCCTAACACATGCTTCTTGTGTTTGAATGAGTAGAAACTGTTCGTTTTTAATAGCTAAGGATATTATGTTTCTTTCGATTGATCGATTGGCGGAAATTTTCGCTGGTCTAAACATATTTAATGGTGTCCCAAAAAAGTAAAATATTTTTCCTTATAGTACATTTTAAGTGTCAGAGAAGCATGGCGGTTTTAATTATAAATACAGATCTTACTTCGTATAAACAACTGAAAGTATAAAATTGATTCTATTAATGTCGATATGAAATATTGTATCATTTATGTCTGTGTATTTAATACATTAATTTTACAAAGTATTCAAAGTCAATGTGAAAAAAACTTGAAGGATATTGATGAAAAGAGAAGAATGACTTCAATCGCGGTAAGATTTATATTATACTTTAAATAATTTTAGTTTTGTACTTAAGTGTATTTATTTTTTAGGTAAGCATTATTCAAAAATGCTTCGTCCATCAGAAAAATAATAATATTTTAATTGGAAACTGGACAGTTTTGGATGAATATATTTTACACAAAATGTTTACTACTTTTATCCCTATAAACTTAATAAAATCACATAGCAAGTTGATTAATAGAAAGTATATTAAATTTAAATCTCTTCAAATACACGAATCTCAAATTTTGTACAAAGAACATTTAGGAAATAATTTCATTATTTTTGCGTCTTCCATTTTAACGTTATCTACTAGTTTGAAAATTCTCAAACAGTCAATATGGTGGAATCATGAAGGATTCTTTTTGTTAATTAATATAAATATCAGTGATAGTTGCAAATTGGCACGTTTGTTTATGCAAGAATTGTGGTCTTTCAATATTATATCGACAGTATTTTTATGCCTTAACTTCAAATCTCAATTGGAACTATATACGTTCAATCCATATAGTAATCTGGCACCAAAGCTTTGGAACGTAATAAAGGATGATACTATGAAAAATCAGCTATGGACATTGTTTCAATATCCATTAAAATCAACATTTAATGTTTCTTGTAAGTATAAAAATAAAATTTATAAATCTGCATTGATAATGAAGAAAGATTTAATTCAAAAACTATTAAGATTTAACAGGTTGCTTTTTGAAAAAGAAACTTGTATTTAATATTATATTTCACATCAAATTTTTGAAATTTTTAAAAAAATTATTAATTTTTATAAATATTAATTCTTATAATAATAAAAATAAATGTATTTAAAAAGCACCAGATAGCCACAGAATTAAGAATGTTCTCTCAAAAGTGAAATCATCTAAGCGTTATTGAAATTTTGAAATTAAGTTCCTTTTACTATTGTTTTAAAAAATTATTAATGACTTAATAGAGCATACGTATGATACATGCAATAAAAAGTAAAGAATTCAAAAATAATAAAAAACGATTATAGTTATTTTCCCAACACGCGCAAGAAATAGGCCCTTTTCCATGCCTAAAATTGGTAGAGAAAGTTGAGCATTTCGAGCGTATTTTCTAAGACAGGGCGGAA